>CM067516.1:6793001-7025501 GCA_034509495.1 Acestrorhynchus altus | reverse complement strand
AAAAATGAACATGCGTAAGAATCTGAGATGCTTTGACAAGAATCAAACTGTGATCATCTAGACAACTGGGTCAGAACATCTCATAAACATGAGACAGGTCTTGGAGGGTGTTCCCGGTATGCACTTTATTTAAATTACAGAACAGTCATGAATTCAGCCAAACATAAGCAGAAGCACATATTTAGCAGAAAATGACCCAGAAGGATCTAAATCTACTATCAGATGTTTGAGTGTTTAAAGTGCCAGCTTCTACAGATTCGGTTCTTTTCAGGAGACTCACTCTCAGTGTTTCTGCAGAACTTGATAAATCTTCGGTTGAGATTTTTCTACATCCAAACATCCAAAGCAGAACATCTCATCCGTAAAACATGGTGGTGGGGGTGTTTTGAAATATGCAGGAAGATTTTTCCACACCTCCTGTACAAGGTCTAACCCATATCACCTCATCTGTTAAATGTGGTCATGGGGGTGTTGTGAAATTTGCAAGATTTTTTTTCCACACCTCCTGCCCAAGTTCCTACAAAGTCCAGTCTTAGAAGTTCAGTCTGAAATGCAGGACTAATCACTATATATATATATATATATATATATATATATATATATATATATATATATATATATATATATACCTACAGTACATAAGTTCTGTCGCTTATCCATGTTGTGAAAACAAAAGCTCATAACCTGACTTTAAATTCTTTGAACACAGAAAGGTCAGATTTTGGCAAGACAAAAGTTTTGTCGCCTTGTCATATAATGCACCCAGTCCTACATTACAGCCTCACCTATGCTCACTAATTGATTGATTAATTAGTGGGTGTGTATAAAAAGAACCCCACCACCCCAGACCTTCACTTGAACAGCAACTTGACCTTGACAACATGCCAAAAATCCACCCTGTGACCAAAGTCTTGATTATCAAGAGGCTGAAGACCAGATCCACTGCAGAGGTGGCTGGCACCTTTAATGTGTCTCAGCATCAAGTACAAAGAATTAAATAAAGATTTGATGAGACCTGAGATGTTTTTGACAAGCCCAGGTCTGGCAGAACCCGTAAAACAACTGCTCAGGAGGAGCTTTGTTGGTTAGAAAATCCAAAGCCAGCTCCTTTTCCACTGCAGCAGAGCTCCACCAGGCCTGGTCACCTCAAGTCCCTGTGTCAACTAGAACAGTTTTTAGGATTCTGTCTCGAAATGGCCTCCATGGTCGAATCAGTGCCCAGAAGCCAACACTAAACAAAAGGCAATCAAAGAGTCACCACTTGCTAAACGGATGGACGCTGGAAAAGTGTCAGAAAGTGGATTTCTCAGATGAATCTTCAGTTGAATTACACCACAGCCACCTCAAATACTGCAAGAGACCTACTGGAGCCCCTATGGATCCAAGATTCACCCAGATAACAGTTAACTTTGGTGGTGGAAAGATCATGGTCTGGGGTTACATTCAGTATGGGGGTGTGCGAAACACTTGCAACGTGGAAGGCAATATCAATAGCCTAAAATATCAAAAAGTATTAGCTACCTCTTACATTCACAATCATAAAAAGGGTCAAATTTTGCAGCAGGATTGTGCTCCATCTCATACATCAAAGTTCCTCAAGGTGAAGAAGATCAAGGTGCTCCAGGACTGGCCAGCTCAGTCACCAGATGAACATCATTGAGCATGTTTGGGGTAGGATGAAAGAGGAAGCTTGGAAGACAAAACCAGAGAATCTTGATGAACTGTGGGAGTCATGTAAGACTGCATTCTTTGCTATTCCTGATGACTTCATCAATAAATTGTATGAATCATTGTCTGCATGGATGCAGTCCTTCAAGCTCATGGAAGTCACACAAAATAATAAATATGGCTCTAATAGCACCACAACTTCATTCACCAATGTTATGAAACATATCTTTGTATTTGAAGCAAATTATGTGTTTGATTTTCACTTTCTATGGGCGACAAAACGTTTGTCTTGCCAAAATCTGACCTTTCTGTGTTCATTAAACAATCAATATTTCTGCAGTGAAGCAAATTTATTTTCGTAAATGAAACCTCATTTGGGAGGGTTTCAGCTTTCATATGAGTCATTTCTAAAAACCAATGGAGTCAGGTTATGAGCTTTTGTTTCCACAACATGGATAAGTGACAGAACTTATGTTGTCAGGGACTGTATATATATATATATGACTCATCCTACTGCTCAGAAGCCATACTCTGATTGGTCTGATTTAACCATGCACTTAAGCGAGGTCCTGTCTCAGGAACCTTTTAGATGTAGACTGCCAGTCTCATGCGTTCAGTGGAAACAGGAAGTGCTGCATTGCACACATTCTTATTTCCTGCCTCCAGCCATCTCTCCACTCCTGAAAGGAGGAGTGAAGCAGCCTTTTCATCCTTCCGTCACACCAGGGAGGGAGGAGGAAATGGGTTCAGCACGGCATGGCATAGCCGGCAACAGACCGGCTCTGTATGCTAGAACTCACACACACACACACACACACACACACACACACACACACACACACACACACACACAGTCTCTCTCTCTCTCTTTCTCTCTCTCTCTCTCTCTCTCTCTCTCTCTCTCTCTCTCTCTTTCTCTCTCTATGAAACACATACTTGTATAGGCAACTAGGTGTGTGTGGACACACAGACCCAGTAATGGACCTTAAATACCAGGACCGAAACACTTTCCCAAACTTGTGTGAGTGTCTTTCTCCTGAAACCTGAACCTTCACCTCACAACCTCTCTCTATCTTGCTCTTTCTCAGGGTCCCTTTGGTGCACCTGGCCCCCCTGGAGTTCCAGGCCTAATTGTGAGTACATAAATGCTCCTAAAATTAGGTTTTAAAGATGCTTTAAAGAGCAGAGTTATGATTCAAATTATCACTTTCACACAATTATTCCAAGTCATTTTCTATTGGTCCATTCATTGTTTAAATTGAATACAATGCAAAGAACAACAGCAAGATTTACATTATAGTGGTGCTTGAAAGTTTGTGAGCCGTTTAGAATTTTCTACACAAGTTTGACTTAAAGCTAGATTTTCACACAAATTCTGAAAGTAAATAAGAAGAACCAAATCAAACAAATGAGAAAAAAATATTACACTTTCTCATTTATTTATTTATTTATTGAGGACAATTATTCAATATTATATATTTGTGAGATATGCTTTCAGTATCTGGTGTGACCCTATTGTGCAGCAATAACTAAAAAACAAATGTTTCCGGTAACTTGATTAGTCCTGCACTAATTTTAGCCCATGCCTCCATACATCCTTTCAGCTGTGTTATATTGGAGGGTTTCCTCAATTGAACTGCTTGCTTCATGTCCTTCCATAACATTTATGTTGGATTAAGGTCAGGACTTTAACTGGGCCATTCCAAAGCATTAGAATGACTTATGTGGTTAGGGTCATTGTCTTGAGGTATGATCCATATTCTCTTGAGATTCAGCTCATGGAGAGATGAATATTGGTACATCTGCTCATGCATTGTTTCTTATATAATCAAGCATCTTAAAAAGAGTTAGAAGCCAGACATATATTTCAAAATATATGCATTTATTTGACTTACATATATGTACACATCACATATTAGACATATATGCAAAATATGTGGGTCACATTGTTTCCTTACAAATATATCTCTGTAACCATCAGAATAGCAGTCTACGTGACCAGTGAATTTACAGTGGTATGAAAAAAGTTTGCGCACCATCTATTGCTCTCAATTTATCTCCAGAAGGAATACATTTAAAGGTAGAGCATTAGTTTAAGATTTAAGATTCGTGTTTTTGTTAAAATGCAGTTTTCCTGACTATAAAGCTGAATTTATGAATCCATAATAAAAAAACAGACCACCTTTGTTTATTGGGCAGAGAAATGATCTGTACCAATACTAACTACTACATAATAATACATAATACTCCGTTATATGAGGCATGTGAAAGTATAACATTATAACATATATAACATTTTGTAATTGTAAATGGCAACAGAAATGTATATTTAATTACCCAAAAATGTAAAAAAATAAATACATTTATGTAATCTATATTTACATACTGTGATATCTACAATCCCCAAGTATGCACATAAGTGGAATATATAAGGAATTAATATATTGTCATAAATTATTTTTCTTGTATGTCATGTGGACTCAAGGTGAAGTAAATTCTAGCTAGCTAATACAAACCGGGAATACAGACGCGTGACAAAAATGTCTTGTCTGGCTAAGAGCAGCAACTCAATTACACAAGTGGATGAAAGTGGATAAAAGATCTGGAAGGATGTTGAGCCATGCCACCTGGACAGCCACCCATAGCACCATGGCATGTTTAGGTGGAGGATCTGGAGTTTTCACTACATACATTAAATGTTCTATTGGGTTCAAGTCAGGCGAATGTGCAGACCATTCATCGTGTGCATATCATTCATCAAAACTCAGAATGCACAGAAAGCACTTTGAGACAATTCTGGTCATCTTAGACCAGATTGCACGATATATCCCACCATTGTGGGGGTACATGAAGTTCATGAAGGAATGCAAATAGTCACCAAGCATTGAAACATAGCAGTACTGGTCAATGACATGTTTAGGTGGAGAAGCGGACCCAACCAATGCCATGACAATACACCCTAAACCAGTATGGAGCCCCCACCAGCCCACATAGTGCCTTGTTGACAACTGGGGTCCATGGCCTCATGGGGTCTGCACTACATAGAAACCCTACCATCAGCCCAAAACACCTGATAGTGTGAATCAGCAGACCACGCCATGTTGCCAATCCTTTAGGTCCAGTTAGCTACACAAGCCCAGGGGAGGCAGTGTGTCGAATGTCATGGTGTTAACAGACACTCTCTGGTGGGTCTTCTACTCCCATATCCTATAGAAGCTAAAGAATGCTGCACTATAGTGAAGGAAATGCATGTGGGGCTCCTGCTTTGAATGTGGATGTGATGTTGCTTGTCAGATTACACGGATCATTAAGCACCCATGTGCAGCCACTGCGTTGTCTACTATGGGAGGTAATGCCTTTTCTGATTCCTGGTACACATGACAAATACCCGCACAACTTTGGAAACGTCTGTCTACCAGGTACCCACTGTCATGCTTCATTTGGACTTAATGTCTCCTTGCCAAGAGCACACTGGCTAATGTTCATCCTTACTCACAAAATAACTCTTCACAACTTGGGCTTGGGAATGCCCATAACATAGCGCCACTTCATAATCAATTTATAACAAGAATTACATTTTCTCTGCTTCTCTTCACCAGGGTGACATGGGCCCAGCTGGCGCAGTTGGTTTACCAGGACTGGTTGGACTGAAGGTTAGAAGATATGTGTGCCATAAATAAAGGCAATCTAATTGGGTTTTGACAGTGAACACTGACTGAGAGTATGTGACCTGTGTTTCATGTTTTTTGTCCCAGGGAGTTTCCGGGAACATGGGCGAGCCTGGACTGAAAGGTGATAAGGTGATCTGAATGCTCTTATTGGCCTGTTATACTGCAGCATGTGATGGAAATGCACCTACTCTCCTACTCGGCCTGTGTTGAGCATGTGCTTTCAAAGTTCCCCTGCTGATCAACCAGTGTAGAATATTCTCTTCCAGGTGGTTCATTAAAGTGTCTTAATCAGCCATAACATTAAAACCACTGCCAGGTGAAGTGAAAAAACCTCAACGATCTGTTTCCAGATATACACATCATAAAAAAACAGCTGGGCCCAGAAGGAATGGAGTGTTGATAGAGCATCTCAGTTCCACACATTTTCAGTCAGGGATAGGTCTGGTGATGCGACTGGCCACAGTATAGTATGTGTCTTTGAGACGAGCTCTAGAGAAAATAGGAAGAGACACTGTACCTCATAAACATAACATTGGGCTGTTAACGCGACTGTAATGAAGACCAAAGGTGATCTAGCCTCATAAGAATCATACCCCCCACCACGACACCAGGCCTGTGTGGCCTTCTGGATATGTTACTACAATCCATTGATTTTGGAACTGATCACAGTGCCTTCACACACAGATTTGTTGGTCATTCTGAATGACTCCACTGCAATCTGGCAAGACAAAAGTGCAGTTTAACATTGCAATCAGTTGATTCCTTTTGGATTCTATTAGTTAATGTGTTGAGAGGAAAAATTGACCAGTGTAAGAATCTCAGACACTTTGACAACCAAACTGTGATTTTCTAGATGACTGGATCAGAACAGCTCCAAAACATCAGGTAGATATTTTGAAGTCTTAAGTTCCCAGTATGCAGTGGTCAGTACCTACCAAAGGACAACTGGTGAGTCAGAGACAAGATCATGGGCCTGATTCATGTTATCCATGGAGCTCTTGCCTCACAAATTACAGGACTTTAAGGATCTGCTGATAAAGTGTTGCCGGATACCACTGGAAACCTTCTGGTCTTGTGGAGTCCATGTCATGTTGATTCAGAGCTGTTAGGACAGCCAATTTTAGGCAGGTGTTTTTAATTTTATGGCTGATCATTGTATGCCTTGACCAGTTGACAGTGACTTTTAGGTATAAACAGTCACTGTGCAAGACGTATGAAAATGTAAGGATTCTTCCTGAGTAAGATGCCTCTCTCTACCTCCTACCACCTTTTTGTTTCTCTCTTTCTCCTACACTCTCTCTTCCTCAAGGGTGATGTTGGGCTTCCTGGAGATCAAGGAGAGATGGGCTTCCAAGGAGATAAGGCGAGTCTTAAGTTTAGGTTGAGGTTTGACCATTAGACCAGTAGACAACCATTGACTATGTTTGATTATGACCTGAAAACACACTATTGGCCTTCCTGACTTCCTGAGTGCTGTAATACATATGTATCCATTTTTTACAGGGTGTTCAAGGGGTACCAGGGTTGCCAGGTCCTCGAGGAAAACCTGGACCTCAGGTGAGCTTTTCTCTGCAAACTATGCCTGCAACCACTAAGCAACTCAACAGCAACCAACATAGCATCTACCTGAGAACCATAGCAACTGCAAAGTAGCCAACTAGCAAATTCTTAGCAACACCATATCAAACAAAAAAACTCCCATTTTTGGTAACAGCCCACATGACAATGTTTGGGAAGTTTTAGCCACTGCTGGTTAAGTGCCCAGATGCATGATGTTTTACCAGTGTTAAATACATTTGACCCAAAATTGGATTGATCTTAACTTTATACTGATATGTTGTTCTCTCTCTCTCTATCTCTCTCTCTCTCTCTGTGTGTGTGTGTGTGTGTGTGTGTGTGTGTGTGTGTGTGTGTGTGTGTGTGTGTGTGTGTGTTTCAGGGCAGAGTAGGAGAGAGAGGACCTGACGGGGTCCAGGGTCCACCGGGTCCTGAAGTATGGCCTAAATCATAAATGAAAAATAGAATAAAGTGACATACATATACAGTGGCATACAAATGTTGTATTCCGGCCAGGCAACATGGTCAAAGACTTCTGTTATTGTGAAGAGTAAAGTTAGTAGAAGATAAAGAGGAAACATTGTTAGAACTCTGGCTTATTCATAGACAGAAAATACCAGGTGATGCAGATGTTAGAGCTTTATGGATGTAAAATCAGCAGCCATGAGCTCCTCTAAGCAGCTGCTTAGCACTCTGCATATTAACCTAAGTGATGCCCCACAGAGCAGCAGAGAATATATGAAGATAGTAAAGTGTGCATAATGGAATTAAGAATTGACAGTTAAGAGGTACAGTGTAGGTCAAGCTGAATTTCAGAGAGCTTCTGGTAGGATTGATAGAATTTTTATCAGTTGTAGCCACACTTCTGCATATCACTGCCTGCATTTATTTCATTTATATAATGTGTTTATACACTACTAACCCACCTATACAACATTTGGCCTTTGATTGAATTCAGGGTTTTCCTGGTGACATCGGACCACCTGGACAAAATGGCCCAGAAGGACCAAAGGTTAGTATGTTAATGAGGCATGTGTATGTAGCATTGATAAAGAGATCAGATCACAAATTGTTACATCCATTACGGGCCTACTGTCACATATCCTCTGGAAAGCCCTCCTGTAAGTTGTGTGTGTGTGTTCTCTCCACACAGGGCAAAATTGGAGCAAGAGGGTTACCAGGACCCCGTGGGGCTGCAGGACTGGAGGTGGGTGGGAGTACACGACAAACTATCCCATATTTGCTAATCCATAACAAATGTGGTTATTTGTTATTGTTTTATCTGTTACCAGGGTGACGAGGGACCTGTCGGACCACCTGGGCCCACAGGACTAGAGGTGAGCTCCTAGAGGTGGTTTTAATTAGCAAATGAGGATCAGTATAGGTCTCACCGTAGTTGTGTGTTTGTGTGAGAGTTGCTTATTCACCTTTTCTTCACAAATCAAGAGTATTCAAAATGGTTTATAATGCTTTTGTTGGAGTAACTGTCTCTACTGTCCAGTGAAATCTTTCTACTGGATTTTAGGGCATTGCTGTGAGGATTTGTTTGCATACAGTGAAAAGAGTGTTTGTGAGGTCAGGATGTTGGATGATCAGCACTCTACCCCATCCAAAACTCATTCCAAATGTATGGGATGGAGCACAATCATTCCAGAGAACAAAGTTCCGCTGCTCCACAACTTAATGCTGAGGGGTTTTATACCCCTTGGTCCCATGCCAGGCATTTGGTATGGTGCCAGTAGGTTCATGTTCACTCTGCTCCAGGGAGTCAAAATCGATTGGCAGTACAGATATCAAAATGGATGGTTGTTTTGATTCTTTGTAATTTTCTTATTCTGTTTTATTCTGCATTGCAAAAATCCCCCTCTGCTTAATACAAGGATGCAGTTCTGGGATCAAAACACTGGATGGCACTGTGTGAAACCCAAATTTTAAAATGGCTTCTACTTTCCTAGCCTGGATAGTAGTACTTCCAGGCCTCTGGTAATGATCATATGTGTCAAATGTCACACAACTTATTAACTTAAGTTAAAAATCTAATATGTTTTACTAACCTTAAGGGCCAACGAAGTGAACAAAATTCATTCTTTACTCTTGCACTACAACCAGCCACAAACCTAATGTAGCTAATGTTAGTTTACTTACTAGTAATTCTACTAGTATTACTAGTAATCTCTCAGCATCATGTAACCTATAGTTATGATATGAGATAAGATATGATATCCACCATTGGAACTTTAAAGACACTAAAGGGATGCAAGCAATGCAAATGTGGAGCCAATCAGTAGATTTCTTTAAACCCCAAGTAGCTAACTGTGCTGAGAAAACCAGGCTGGGCACATAAACATTTGGCCCAAATAGGATCCAATTTTAACCCTTCTTGTCCCCATCACTGACGTGGGCATCTGTATTTGGGGTCAACATGCGAACCCCTGGAAAACACTTGGGCTATCAATACAGACTCCACATATGAACATGTTATCTGGGTTCCTTCATGGAGAAAGAAAAATGAAATCATTCTAAAGTAATTAAAAAAAAGTAAAATAGTAACCTTCTTTGAACGTTCTTGTAAAAAAATCTTATCCCAAGTAATTTTGCAGCATTTCTATTGGACTATTAATTTTTTATTGCTTTTGAGTTTTACAGTTTAACAAATTGGTACAGATATCTTAATGATTGTATTTACCCCTAAACCCTAACCCTGTTACCATAATGTCTCATATTATATCCTATTGGTCATTCATTTTTGACACAATGTAAAGAACAATTGCCAGATTCACAGAATGGCAAAATGAAAACTGACAAAAATAGAGGTATCCATTTTTTTTCTGCAACATTATTTGCCACTGAAAGGTAAACAGTAAACTGAGCTTCCAGTATTCGACTACTGCAGTCTTTTCTGGTCTCTTGGGGGAATGCCCAAACCAGCAAACATGCCTTACATAACATGGATCATCTCTCCTTTTCTTCCCCCTTTTTTCCGGTTGTTCTTGTTTTCCATCCGGAACCAGCATGTCTTTGGCTGGCCCTTGATTTGGGGTTCTGGAGGGCTGCCATCATTCTTTACTCTTTCCCTTCTTTTGCTCTTTCAGGTATCTGTTTTCCTCATTCCCTTCTTTCTCTCATGGTCTCTCTGCCTCTCTCTCTTTTTCCCTCCCTGTGTTGTATGGTCTGTAACGTGATATGTCGGAAGCGGTATTTCATCTTGTTCCAGCGACCACAGTTCTTCTGCTTTTGTACTCAACATTACACACTCATGCAGCTTGGTGGGAGATGCTGAGAACAGAATCAATATATCAGATAGATTGGTCAATTCTGTGTATGTGTGGGTATGTGTATGTGTATGTGTATGTGTATGTGTATGTGTATGTAGTAGCGAGTTTTTAGTGGTACCTTCACCCCAGCCAGTTTTTACACCACAGCTCCAGGTTGAGTTTCCTCAGAAAAAAATAACCCTCAATCATAAAATAAAAAATGTTTAAGCCAGTTTGAAACTCTAGAGGATCATAGAGGAGTAAATACGATCATAACACCAGGATGCTTATGGGAAAGTGGGCTCTTGAGACTTGAAATGCTGTGTTTGCTTTGGTTTAAATTAACTAATATATCTCTCCTGTCTTCTTTCCTTAGGGTATTATGGGCAAGAAAGGTTTTCCAGGGAAATTCGGGCCTGAAGGAGTTAAGGTTAGAAGATCAACAGGCATACCAGCAAATACACAATGGAATTATATGAATTTATTTTTGTGGATTGAAGTTGTATTCGAATGTTAATCTCTGTTATCTGGACATAGTTGAATAGTTAGAGTTCAGTACATGAACCGTGAACCTCAAACACTGATGGTCCTTCAAAAGAACATCCAACAGAACCAAAACAGAGCTGTAAAACAGGCCAATATCAATACCCGAAAACTGTTACATCATAGTCCTGACTTGTAATACTTACACCCCCCAAAATGAACATAAACCCCACCCACTAGAGAAAGCTCTAATCCAAGTTGGGGAAATGGTCAAATAGTATTGATACTGGAAATCAGCTGATCACTTCCACCCTGCTAGTTAAGGAAATATCTGTTGATATGTTGATATCTGTAACCTAAGCCCTATGAATACAGCTTTCTCTGCGAATGAATGCTCATGCAGGTTCTAGACGGGCTAGGTAATCCAGTTAACTAGGTTGAAAGCTTGGTTGGCTACTATCTTTTTAACTAGTTAACCACACACTGTGCTAAGAGGACACAGAGAGGACAGTAACACTCTCCATCTATCTTAAGACAAGAATATTTGTTGCAGTGCTAAAAACAAAGGTATGCTCTTGTATGCTATGCAGTTGTAACAGCCACAGTGATGGAAACCAGTCAATAAAACCAGAGTTTATTGCATTTTTTCACCAGCCCACTGTTAAAAGGAAAACTTTTTGAAGAAAACACCAGCAGCCTTGTAACCTCGCATCCTTTCTCTGTGCTCCTTCAGAGTTCTGGAGGAATGCCCACTGGTGGTTGTGATGTAGTCAGCTGCATCACATTTGCCAAGTAAAATAGCACTGATCGTATTCCTGTAGCGGGGGGACAGTGACAGCAGTTTTCTGAAATAGTAGATGCACTGCTTGTGCCACAGGTTCCTATCATGCTGGCTACAGGCCTCATACAACATTGCTACTCTGGCATTAGCATGCTGACTACCCCTTACAGAAAATAAATTATATGGGCATATATTTCTTCATAGGTGAAATAGGTAAAAGGTATAATAGATTAATTTTAGAATATATTTCATGAAGATGCTGACTATAGTGATATGGGAGCATTACAGCTCTGTTTAAAGGCTTTGTTGTGTGTTCCTACCGCAGCATTAGGATGCTGGCAATGGGCCTCATCCAACATTGCTAACCACTGTATTACCACGCTGGCTATGGGCAAAAACATCAAATGTGGCATTACGGTGCTGACTGCGGCCCCATCCAGCAATCCTAGTGTGGCATTAAGGTGCTGACTGCGGCCTCATCCAGCTTTTCTAGTGTGGTATTACGGTGCTGACTGCAGGCCTCATCCAGCATTCCTAGTGTGGCATTACGGTGCTGACTGTAGGCCTCATCCAGCATTCCTAGTGTGGCATTATGGTGCTGACTGCAGGCCTCATCCAGCATTCCTAGTGTGGCATTATGGTGCTGACTGCGGGCCTCATCCAGCATTCCTAGTGTGGCATTATGGTGCTGACTGCAGGTCTCTTCCAGCATTCCTAGTGTGGCATTAGGGTGCTGACTGCAGGCCTCATCCAGCATTCCTAGTGTGGCATTATGGTGCTGACTGCGGGCCTCATCCAGCATTCCTAGTGTGGCATTATGGTGCTGACTGCAGGTCTCTTCCAGCATTCCTAGTGTGGCATTAGGGTGCTGACTGCAGGCCTCATCCAGCATTCCTAGTGTGGCATTATGGTGCTGACTGCGGGCCTCATCCAGCATTCCTAGTGTGGCATTATGGTGCTGACTGCAGGTCTCTTCCAGCATTCCTAGTGTGGCATTAGGGTGCTGACTGCAGGCCTCATCCAGCATTCCTAGTGTGGCATTATGGTGCTGACTGCGGGCCTCATCCAGCATTCCTAGTGTGGCATTATGGTGCTGACTGCAGGTCTCTTCCAGCATTCCTAGTGTGGCATTAGGGTGCTGACTGCAGGCCTCATCCAGCATTCCTAGTGTGGCATTATGGTGCTGACTGCGGGCCTCATCCAGCATTCCTAGTGTGGCATTAGGGTGTTGACTGTGGGGTTCACCCAATGTTCCTACTGCAGCATTTGGATGCTGGCTATGGGCCTTGTCCAACATTGCTTCCTCATTGTTAGCACTGTTTTAAAGCCCAGGCCCACTGTCCATACTGATATACCAATCACTGTCCTCAGATAGTGTTTTTTTTTTCTTTCATTTTAATTTTTCTGAGATGTCACTGAATTGGTCACCATAATCAAAATAACTTACTTACTAAATACTGAATCAGTGCCTTCTATGATTTTGTTGTCCCTGGGAGAGAGTAGTGCTGTTATACATAATGCAATTTTATAAACAACATTACTTATCTCTTTTAGGGTGAGCAAGGAGCCACTGGGAAGGCTGGACCGATGGGCGAGAGAGTGAGTGTTTCATCTGTGCACAATGCCTGACATGTATTAGTAAATTGTAGTCGTGCTTACAATGTGTGTGTGTGTGTGTGTGTGTGTGTGTGTGTGTATATGTAGGGTCTAGTTGGTTTCATTGGTCCAGTGGGGGAGCCTGGATTGGCAGGGGAAAAGGTAAGGGATGCACAGGAGTGTTTAGATAGGTGAAGTCTTGGGTTATACCTACCAGAATGTATTAATAAATATTGATACATGTACTGTATATATAAACATACATTAATATACAGTACATTGATATGTAATGTTGCTGCTTAGTTTCATGGTACCTCACAGACTCTGGTTTTGCCTCATCAATTTACACCAAATTTTATGTTCAACAGGGTGATCGAGGGGCAATGGGCTTGCCCGGACCACCAGGAGAGAAAGGATCTGCTGTAAGGCCACATAAATATATCACACACAAATACTTACTGCAACTAAATTAACATGTATATTACATTTTATTATTTATATGTTTTCTGTCTCAGGGACATCCAGGTACTCCTGGAGAGAGTGGCCCACCTGGCCCACCAGGGCCTTCGGTAAGACCTAACAGAACTTTGTAGATCTATCAACCATGCATCTTAACAATTTTTAATAACTTAGCATAATGACTTAGCACTAGGTGACTAAGAATCATATTATTTAGGAACAAATCAGGCTATCTCTGTAACTTTTAACAAAATGACACTGTCAGTGGATTCCACCTTTGTCAAAATGTATGCCCTGCTAGAGCTGCCCCTGTCGGCTGTAAGTACTGTTAATGTGAAGTGTATTTGCTATACTCACTATTGAATTTTTGAGGTCAGTACTACCAATTTTTAAACACCTCTCAGAATACAGAATACATCATTCAGCTCAGACTTTTCTCTACATAAACTCTTAGAATGCAAAATCCACATTTTGCAGGCAGTTACATTCAATTTTATAAGCTAATAGAAAATTCATGATCAGAGTACCCTACAGACATGATTTACATATCATAACAAACTGCAAATTTATATCTTATCGATCCAATGTGTGACTTCATGTAACCCAACTCAGAAAACAGCTACAATTCACTTTCACATTCGCTCTGTCCATGGTTACATGCCTAACCTGCATGCAGACTCCAACTGCTCAGTGTGAAGGGGTGGGGTGATAATGTCACTGAACCAAATATTGGCCTCTTTCTTTGCTTATTTCGTACTTTTTAGGCAAATAAATTGTATGTTAAACTTTGAAAATATCCTACTCAATTGGCCTAGTGGCCATGAGGTTAACCATCAGGATATCCAAAAAAAATATTGTAACATCTTTAAATATTGTAATATAGTGTTTTACCATATTGCCCACCCCTAACCAAGGGATGCTATTATGTGTATCCTTTAAAACCAAGCAACATTAGGTGAATGCAGTGAATGTGGAGACATCTACAGTGCATCTCCAGCTGTGATTGGATTAGCCAGATGTCAGTCATCACTGTAAAACCTCAGCCTGTGAGAGTGTGTGACTGTGTGTATATAAGAGAGAGAGCAATATGTGTGTATGTGCTTCAGTGTGTAAGCTTAAGTCTTATTGCTCTGTCATTTAGGGGCCCCCTGGATCCCGAGGCCCCACCGGCACTCGAGGAACTAAAGGGAGACGGGTAAGAGGGATGACTGTGAGTGTGTGAGAGTGTTTGTAGTAAATGTTGCTTCGTGGAATTATCTATATATTGCATTTAACAGTTATGCGAACTCATAGACAAGCCCTGAATTTGTGTGTGTGTGTGTGTGTAAGATAGAGATGGAGATTTTTAAAGTCATAATAGATGACTTTAGAAAAGAGAAGTAAATTCTGTAACAAGCACCCATACACACACACACACACACACACACATACACACACACACACATACACACAGGTTTACCCCTAGAGAATGGTTCTCATCTGCACAGCAGCCCTCATAAAAATGCAGGATCAACATGAATTGCACACGCACACGCGCAGGCGCGCGCACACACACACACACACACACACACACACACACACACACACACACACACACACACACACAGAAAAAGAGAGAGGGACCAGCACAAAATGAGGGGGTGATCAAATGAGAACAGAGAGAGTCTGTGTTTCCATGGAAAAACTGACTAGATCCTCAAAGACCCAGTGTGAATCAGTCGTATAGAGTCACATTCTATATGAATCAGTGAATTACACAATCTCCAACTAAAAACCCCCTTGGTAGACAGGGTAGCTTTCCAATCTCTGTCTGAAACCCATCACACCAATTAGTCACTAAAGCTTCAGTGACTTTGACATATTCAAATGAACTTGTGACTCAGTGAATCAGTGACACAGTGAGTCAATTCATGCAGCATAGATTCAGTTCATGCAGCACAAAAATCAACTTCCATGGCAAAAATTCAGTCCATGTGGCTCCAATTCATTACACATGGCACAAGTTCAATTTTGATGCCTCTAATTCAGTGCATATGCCACTGATTCACTTTGTACTGACACTGAGACTTGGCTCATCTCTCAGCCTGCTTTGCTCAAACTATTAAAGATCTGAACCGGTGTTTCTTAATTCTGCCTCCGAGGACTGATCCAACTCATCATCAGTTGATGCATGTTCAAGGTCATCATAAGCTATTAAGTTTAATGCACATTTTTGTACTCCTGTGTGGTTCAGGCCAACAGGTTTAATGCTGTAATCGAGAGCTCATCAGCATGTTGTACATACCAGATGGTTAGCTCGTAAATACAACTTCGTTCCATTCACATGGTTGTCAGAATATCCACCTATTCAGCGTGGAGATCTGTGGGATGTCCCAAGACCAAGAGAGTCAAATGAAATGAATTAAGTTCACTGTTGTAGTATAATGAAATTAATATCTAAAATATAATTAAAGATCATTAAACAAAGGTTAACAGCTAAAGTATCAAGTGTTTTGGTAGGATAATGGAGATGCTAACAGGCTAGCAGCTAAAGTACTGAGTGTTTCGGTAAGATAACAGAGATGCTAACAGGCAAACAGCTAATGTGTCATGTGTCCTGGTAGGATAACGAAGATTCTAACAGGCTAACAGCTAATGTGTCATGTGTCCTGGTAGGATAAAAGAGATGCTAACAGGCAAACAGCTAGTGTGTCATGTGTTTTGGTAGGAAAATGGAGATGCTAACAGGCAAACAACTAAAGTATTGAGTGTTTTGGTAGGATAACAGAGATGCTAACAGGCAAACAGCTAGTGTGTCATGTGTTTTGGTAGGAAAATTGAGATGCTAACAGGCAAACAGCTAAAGTATTGAGTGTTTTGGTAGGATAACAGAGATGCTAATGGGCTAACAGTTTAAGTATCATGTGTTTTGGTGTGATAACAGAGATGCTAATGAGCTGATTGGATAAATTAATAAAAAATTATAAAAGTAATTCTACACATAGGGCATAAAGTGGTAGTAGCTCATACTGTTATATTGTCTACTGGCTTCTCTGATAAGTGAATGTGAGGAGCCCTGTTTGGTCACCTACTACCTCCACTTCACCATCCTGAGAGAGCATCCGCGAGGTTAGATTCTGATGGTGTAATGGTTAATTTTGGACACTACATCTCCTTTAGTTCTTACCTCCACCTTACCTTCAGAGAACGTAACAGCCCAAAGCTGAGGGGCTTTATTCCACTCACTTGCTCCGATATTGTGTATGGTAAGCATGGTGACTTGGTCCAAAGCATCCCATTGATGGAGATTATAAAATGTGTGTGGTGGGGAGCACCATGCAAAATAAGTATTCACATACAGTGTTTTGAGATGATCTTGCATATGATCTACTAGATTTGGAGCATTGCTGTGAGATTTTGATTGCAATCAGCAACAAGAAACATATTGAAGTCTAAATGTTGGATCACCCAGATCATCCATGGCTTTCCACCTAATATCTATATTTTGGGATATCCCAAACAAAAGTACTGAATGGAGCTCCACAATGCCAGAGAAGACAGATCCACTGCTCCAAAGCTCAATGCTGGGGTGTATTATACCCCTCTAGCCTTCACCTGACATTAGGCATGATGCCAATAGGTTCTTGTTTGTTTATCTTCTCCAGTCATACTCTAATGGCAGTAATTCTCTACAAGTACTAAACAAGCTGTGTGTGTGCATTTGCACACCTGTGTCAGCTATTTAAAATAGCCAAATGCATTCATTAGGAGTGTGCACAGTCGTTTGGTTATGTAGTGCATCTGTTTTACAAACACACACACACACACACACACACACACACACACACAGCATTCTTCCAGTAGGAGATAATCTGTAGCTGATTTGTTGATGGTTTGTGGCCTCGTTCCCGTGTGTCATCGTAGTGGAGGTTGTAAATGAGAACCATGAGCAGACCTCCCTCGCCCATTATTTTACACCACACACACACACACACACACACACACACACACACACACACACACACACATCACATTTATATTTCTCCTTTCTTTTTTAGCATATCATGACCCAATAGAAGCTGTGTACAAGAGCACCCCCCACTGTCCAACTGGATTTTCTGTGTGTTTCAGGCTTGAATTAATTTCTTATGGTCTCAAATATCTCTGTGTGTATTTGTTTATATATTAATGTTTTGCAGGGTCCACGGGGGCTAGATGGCCCTGTTGGTGAGCCTGGCACAGAAGGAAAAAAGGTAAGGCTCATGATTACAAGATGTAAGGCAAAGAGCATAGTGGTCAGTGATAACCAAAATGTGCCCTCCTGTCTCTTCTCTCGTCTGACAGGGTCTTGATGGTCCACCAGGAAAAATCGGCTTCCCAGGAGATCAGGTAAATACTACTAGGGTAAAAAGCAGCAAAACTCACTGTATATTCTAGTGTATCTCAATTAGAATATTGTTAAAAACCTCAGTCTCAGTTTCATTCAGAAAGGTAAATCGTCATAGTTTATATTCATTAGATGTAAAGTGACTTTTCAAGCATTTTTTTGTGAAAAACAGATATCCTGAATCTCAAAATATTAGACTTTTAATTCAATTTTTTTATATATTACTAATCACAGTATCAACTTTAAAACAAAAAGCTTGAAATGTATCAATTTAAATGTAGTGAATATAAAATATATGAGAGTTTCTAATTAAATTATCAATACAATTCATCACAGTATGCAAATCTTTGGAGATGCACTAGTAGAGTATATCATGCAAAAGTTTGGGGACCCCCAGTCTAAATCTCTGTTACTGTGGATAGTTAAGTGGCTAGATGAGCTGATCTCCAAAAAACAAAGTTAATGATGATTCCACACAAAATGTAAGGCAAAATTATTTTATTATTTTTGTTTAATATTGTTTTAGATAGCACTATGCAAGGATTGAGCACTGTAAGTAACTCAAATAGTTTTTAACCTAGATCTCAATTATCTAGATCTCTTAATTATCTTAACTTGACAGAACATGTTGACAGTCATCATTAGGAAAAGAAAGCGATGTAAATTTCAGATCAGAATGGCATACTAATTACCAACTTATCAAAGATATTAGAATCTAATATCCAGAACTGGTTGTTTTTTGTGTTTCCACAATGCAGTTCAAAATGGAAAGGGAGGAGCTTTCCTTTAAAACAAATGAGAAAAAATGTTTATAATGATGAAAGTGTATCCACAACAGTGTCAGGAGAATAAGCAGCAGATGTTGACATACCAATGCTTCATTACTTTCTTTTAGTTCAAAGCGGGTTACTACATTAATATTTAATAATAATGAAACAATCATCTGTGGCTAGACCTCAAAACAGCAGAGATGAGCCAAGAACCTTACATAACCTTGCATAACCTCACAGATCTTGGAGAGTGGTTGACAAACAAGAAATTTGAAATACCAAAAGCAGCTGGTACAAAAGATTTTGCCATATGTGATACTTTCCAAAAGGTACTGATCACGTGGGGTGCCCAAACTTTTGCTTCAGGCTCCTTGTTTCTTGTTTTGATAATCTTCTACTCTCTGAACTTTTCACAGTAACAGACATTTTGCATCCCCAAGTACATGCATTTAGTTATTATGGACTCACTGTAGCAAAGCATAATGCTTAGACATTAAAGGCTGCACTTTTCAGCTCTTACAGTACGAGGGAGAGACAGAGAGACAGAAGTCCAGAAAAGGCTGTAGTCACTCTAAAAGTTGTCAAAACAGATCTCTCACCCAACAGCTTGGAAGGAGAGATCCTGGCAGGATCAGGCAGATTGTAATCAGAGAAACAATCATTCAAACTAGCCGAACATTCAGGGATGCATTTGAAAGAACATAAAGAACATTTGAAAGACAATGGAAAAGCAGCTCTGGACAAATACCTGAGGGCATTACATTAATTTAGTAAGAGTGAGTGAACACTAGAAGAGTGGGCGTGCTGAGGTTTCCAAACACAGTCAAGTTGAAACTCTTTCAATTGAGTATGTGACCTTTTGTAAACATAAAAAGAGTATAAACTCCTGAGGCCATTGTACAGTGGGGAAAAGAAGTATTTAGTCAGTCACCAATTGTGCAAGTTCTCCCACTTAAAAAGATGAGAGAGGCCTGTAATTGACATCATAGGCAGACCTCAACTATGAGAGACAAAATGTGAAAAAAAAATTGAGAAAATAATTTTGTCTGACTTTTAAAGAATTTATTTGCAAATAAAATAAGTATTTGGTCAATAACAAAAGTTCATCTCAATACTTTGTTGTATATCCTCTGTTGGCAATGACAGAGGTCAAACGTTTTCTGTAAGTCTTCACAAGGTTGGCACACTGTTGCTGGTATGTTGGCCCATTCCTCCATGCAGATCTCCTCTAGAGCAGTGATGTTTTGGGGCTGTCGGCGGGCAACACGGACGTTTAACTCCCTCCAAAGGTTTTCGATGGGGTTGAGATCGGGAGACTGGCTAGGCCACTCCAGGACTTTGAAATGTTTCTTACAAAGCCACTCCTTTGTTGCCCTGGCAGTGTGCTTGGGATCATTGTCATGCTCCAAAGCATGATGTTGCCACCCCCATGCTTCACAGTTGGTATGGTGTTCTTTGGATGCAACTCCGCATTCACTGTCCTCCAAACACGACGAGTTGTGTTTTTACCAAATAGTTCTACTTTGGTTTCATCTGACCATTCTCCCAATACTCTTCTGGAACATCCAAATGCTCTCTAGCAAACTTCAGATGTGCCTGGATATGGACTGGCTTAAGCAGGGGGACACGTCTGGCACTGCAAGATCTGAGTCCCTGGCGTCGTAGTGTGTTGCTGATGGTAGCCTTTGTAACGTTGGTCCCAGCTTTCTGCAGGTCATTCACTAGATCCCCCCTTGTGGTTCTGGGATTTTTCCTCACCGTTCTTGTGATCATTTTGACCCCACGGGCTGAGATCTTGCGTGGAGCCCCAGATCGAGGGAGATTAGTAGTGGTCTTGTAGGTCTTCCATTTTCTAATTATTGCTCCCACAGTAGATTTCTTCACACCAAGCTGCTTGCCTATTGCAGATTCAGTCTTCCCAGCCTGGTGCAGGTCTACAATTCGGTTTCTGGTGTCCTCCGACAGCTCTTTCGTCTTCACCATAGTGGAGTTTGGAGTGTGACTGTTTGAGGTTGTGGGCAGGTGTCTTTTATACTGTTAACAACTTCAAACAGGTGCCATTAATACAGGTAATGAGTGGGGGAAAGAGGAGCCTCTTAAAAAAGAAGTTACAGGTCTGTGACAGCCAGAAATCTTGCTTGTTTGTAGGTGACCAAATACTTATTTTCCACCATTATTTGCAAATAAATTCTTTTAAAGTCAGACAAAATTATTTTCTCAAATTTTTTTTCACATTTTGTCTCTCATAGTTGAGGTCTACCTATGATGTCAATTACAGGCCTCTCTCATCTTTTTAAGTGGGAGAACTTGCACAATTGGTGACTGACTAAATACTTATTTTCCCCACTGTACCTCTGATTTCCATTGTGTGTAGGGCTCATTGACACATTTCAGGTTGTAATTTCCTCTGTTCCCATTATTTTCATTCACTACGCAAAGAGACATCCAAGGCAATATCCCAACGATCTTAAACTGCTGACCGTTCCTCTTTACACTAACTGAGGTTCATTGGTGTGTCAACTCCTATTGTCCATTCTACTAATATTGTTAGCATGACATATTATGGGATGTATTGGTGTGGACAATCAGCTCAGGTTCACAAATGTAAGGGACACATTCACAAATGTAATCTAATGTAACCTGTCCTCTGTTCCTCGCTCACTGTTCTTCTAATGGGATCTCTTCATTCTTTGCAGGGTAAAATTGGAGAGCCTGGAGAAGTGGGGTCGAAGGGATTTCCGGTACGTTCCTTACCATTTACTTCTATGTGTTTATTAATATTTCCAATATGATTATACATATTAGACAAATTAATATTTCAGGCTTATTTTTGTAGTCTCTGCACACTCCTTGTCTACATTATAAACTATGCTACTGCGCTGGTATTCAGGTAAAGGCTGTAGCTTACCTCTAAATACACACTTTGTATTAGAAATGCACTCTTCTTTCATTAGTGGTCAGTTTCTGACTGCAGCACTGCTCATGGCTACATATGTGGGAGGTGGCCACCCTAAAAGTGAGAATATAATACAGTAAGCCAGCATAACCAGTAAGCAGTATCTGGTGAACCATACAGATTTAAAGGGGAAATGGGAAGTACAAGGTGAGAGGTTATTGTGTATTATAACCACAGGGAGATTCTGGGTTGATCCTGGTTTCCTCTTACTGTCGTTTTTTTATATGGTGATTTCCTCGGCAGGGGTTACAGGGGCCTTCTGGGGCTCCAGGAGACAAAGGAATCGCAGGAGTACCAGTGAGTACAATCAAAACTATAGCTTGTCTACTGACAGCACCTTAAGCCTTGAAAACCCAAAGGGTTTAATACATTGACATGTCCAAAACCATGGAATATCAATATGTTCATTGATTTTAACACTGGCCAGTGTGTGAGTTTGAGTTTGTGTCAGGCATTATAGTGGGTATCAGATAGATGGGACATTCCATTTCCAAAGCTATGCGGGAACTTAGTGTTCCTTGATCCACAGTAGAAACAGTTGAATGATGCGTTTATGTTGATCAGTGGACACAACCCATACCGTGAGATTACACTCTAAATCAGTATGGACAGTGCCTTTTTGAGAGCTAGGGGCCATGGTTTCATGGAGTCTCCACCACACAAATCAGCCCCAAACAGTGGGGCACATGATATACATTCCCTGTACACATGTTACACAATGGATTGAGTAATGTTAAATGGCAGCACAATTAACAGCCCATCCATCTGCCACATCTGGCATCTCTCCTCGTCATGAGCTGGCCAGTGTTCAGCCTCACTCAAGAGATAACACCTCACAACTTATACTTATATGGTAGGCTTGTATTTTATAACACCAATACAATAAGTATTTCAACAGTGACAGGGTTTTTAGACTTTTAGTGTTATGGAATATATGTATATATGCTTGTATACCAAAATGCTAAAATATTATTATTATTATTATTATTATTATTATTATTATTATTATTATTATTATTATTATTATTATTATATTCTGGTGTGATAACAGCTTTGCTTTGTGCTCAGATCCTGCAGAACTGATAGGACAACATTTCACAGTATAGACGGATAATGACCCAAAATATACAGCTAAAGCAGCTTCTCAAGCCAAAGAAATGGACGTCAGCTCAAATGAGCAGGTTTTTACTTCTACTGACAAAACTGAAGCAGAAAAGCTAACAAACCAGCAGCAGCTGAAAGTGGCTGCAGTGAAGGCCTGACAAAGCATATTAAGAGAAGAATCTGAGCATTTCCTGATGTCCATGGGTCACAGACTTAAGGGAGTCACAAATTGAAGTGTATTTAGAAATGTGCACAAATGTATTACACATGATTTTTGTCTGTCTTCAATAAGGGACCCTCAGGAATACCAGGATCAATAGGACCTCTTGGGAACATTGGCCCAAAGGTAAATCTCCACAACGCAAGCACACACACACACACACACACACACACACACACACACACACACACACACACTGCTTTTCCCCAGGTCTTCACATGCTTCCATCTAGAGTGATATGTTGCAGTTCAGATTAAAATTATGAGCCTAATTAAATGACATTGCTTAGGCTAACTCTTATTTAACTCTGTGGTCATCAGTCAGTCTATAATGACACTGGCTTGATTGGATGTAATTAAGGAAATGGATGCTCTATTTCTATCATCACTCTTTTAAATTGAGCACTTTAATCAGAGCTGATTATAGCACTGAGGATTTTAAACTTCCAGTAACTTCTAAAGATAACATTGATCATGGCACACATAGACAAGACTGGTCACAAAAATAACTCAGCACATTACTTTCATGGCCATAATCAGAACATCTTTTGATCTGTTAGGGGCCTCCAGGAAAAGTGGGAGAATCTGGAGTCCTAGGAGAACCAGGAGAGAAGGTAGAAACACAGTTTCATACACTCTGAAAGGTCATCTGCCTGTACATGCCTGTATATCTGTATGCATAATGATGCTGTAGTAAAGACTCTATTCATACTATGTCAGTATAGACCCTATTTGAATAATGTCTCAGTATTTATCCTATTTGATTATGAATACTGTCAGTATAGACACTGTTTATGTATGGATTCTCTATATACAACAACAGCATACATACTACAATATAGTCTATACCAAGACAGTATCCATGGTCAAACTGACTCTAAACTGAGACGTATTCGTACTTAAATAGGATCTGTACTATCTCTGTACAGAACCAGTTTTAGTATGGATACTGTCTCAGTACAGACACTATTATAGTATGGATACTGTCTCAGTGCAGAACCAATTTTAGTATGGATACTGTCTCACTACAGACACTATTATAGTATGGATACTGTCTCAGTGCAGAACCAGTTTTAGTATGGATACTGTCTCAGTACAGACAGTATTTTAGTATGGATACTGTCTCAGTACAGACAGTATTTTAGTATGGATACTGTCTCAGTACAGACAGCATTTTAGTATGGATACTGTCTCAGTGCAGACAGTATTTTAGTATGGATACTGTCTCAGTACAGACACTATTATAGTATGGATACTGTCTCAGTGCAGAACCAGTTTTAGTATAGATGCTGTCTCAGTACAGACAGTATTTTAGTTTGGATACTGTCTCAGTACAGACTGTATTTTAGTATGGATACTGTCTCAGTACGGACAGTATTTTAGTATGGATGCTGTCTCAGTACAGACAGTATTTTAGTATGGATACTGTCTCAGTTCAGACAGTATTTTAGTATGGATACTGTCTCAGTACAGACGATATTTTAGTATGGATACCGTCTCAGTACAGACGATATTTTAGTATGGATACTGTCTCAGTACGGACAGTATTTTAGAATGGATACTGTCTCAGTACAGACGATATTTTAGTATGGATACTGTCTCAGTACGGACAATATTTTAGCATGGATACTGTCTCAGTACAGACACTATTTTAGTATGGACACTTTCTCAGTACAGACCATATTTTAGTATGGATACTGTCTCAGTTCAGACACTACTTTAGTATGGATACTGTCTCAGTACAGACACTATTTTAGTATGGATACTGTCTCAGTACAGACACTATTTTAGTATGGATACTGTCTCAGTATAGACACTATTTTAGTATGGATACTGTCTCAGTACAGACCATTTTTTAGTATGTATACTGTCTCAGTACAGACACTATTTTAGTATGGATACTGTCTCAGTACAGACACTACTTTAGTATGGATACTGTCTCAGTACAGACAGTATTTTAGTATGGATACTGTCTCAGTACAGACACTATTTTAGTATGGATACTATCTCAGTACAAACAGTATTTTAGTATGCATACTGTCTCAGTACAGACACTACTTTAGTATGGATACTGGCTCAGTACAGACACTATTTTAGTATGGATACTGTCTCAGTACAGACACTACTTTAGTATGGATACTGTCTCAGTACAGAAGATATTTTAGTATGGATACTGTCTCAGTACAGACCATATTTTAGTATGTATACTGTCTCAGTACAGACACTATTTTAGTATGGATGCTGTCTCAGTACAAACACTATTTTAGTATGGATGCTGTCTCAGTATACACACTATTTTAGTATGGATACTGTCTCAGTACAGATACTATTTTAGTATGGATACTGTCTCAGCACAGACACTATTTTAGTTTGGATAATGTCTCAGTACAGACACTATTTTAGTATGGATACTGTCTCAGTACAGACACTATTTTAGTATGGATACTATCTCAGTACAAACAGTATTTTAGTATGCATACTGTCTCAGTACAGACACTACTTTAGTATGGATACTGGCTCAGTACAGACACTATTTTAGTATGGATACTGTCTCAGTACAGACACTATTTTAGTATGGATACTGTCTCAGTACAGACCATATTTTAGTATGGATACTGTCTCAGTACTGACACTACAGACACTATTTTAGTATGGATACTGTCTCAGTACAGACACTATTTTAGTATGGATGCTGTCTCAGTACAGACAGTATTTTAGTATGGATGCTGTCTCAGTACAGACACTATTTTAGTATGGATACTGTCTCAGTACACACACTATTTTAGTATGGATGCTGTCTCAGTACAGACACTATTTTAGTATGGATACTGTCTCAGTACACACACTATTTTAGTATGGATGCTGTCTCAGTACAGACACTATTTTAGTATGGATACTGTCTCAGTATGTCCCATATTTGCATATGAATACTCATGAGTATAGACCTTTTTAAATAGTGTTATTGACTTAGTATTGGCCCTGTCATAGTGCAGTGTATTTTCTCAGTTTACACCCAATTTGTAGACCCTATTTCAACTGAATCTTTGACCTTGTTGCCTTTTGTTTTCCTGTTAGTATATGGCACAGACTATGTGTTGTAATGACAGGGTGAATCCAGCTTTGAAGAGCTCTGGTAAAACTCTATTTGTGTTTTAAATAGAGCTCCTAAAAAGAGGCTAATGTTAGTCTGTGCTAGCCAGTGCTGCCATTATAGAGTCGTACATAGTTTGATCATAATGCCAATTCAGCTCCCACAGCAGACTTCTGGTGGAATTTTGGTGAAGTATCAGACAGGACAGAAGTGTGTGTGTATTTACTCAGTATTGTGTTTCGTGTAATTTTGTTGTAGGGTGCAACTGGAGCAGAAGGAAATGCCGGAGCTCCAGGCCTCATTGGACCAAGGGTGCGTGTGAGCTTCTTTTGTACATACATGGGTTGTATATTGTTCATGTATGTATGATTTTTTTAAATACTCTGTGTGTGTAGGGAGAGCCAGGTTTGGAGGGGGAAGCTGGTCCTGCTGGTCCAGACGGCCCTAAGGTATGTCTTCCTTCACTTTCTAGAGCCCATATTTTGTTAATATGTGCTAATATGCATCCTTATTTGACAGCATACAAGGGTGTAGGTTAACCCTTTAGTCCACATTGTATTATTGCAACCAATGGCATAATAAACTGCTAGCATGTCAAAACAGCATACATACAGCTCAGAGACAGGCTTCATGTGCCCCAGCTCTGCAGACCTCACCACTCTGCCTCATTAAAGACACAACCCCTAATTAGCAAGGCCTTCCTGAATTGACTTCAGAGCCTTAGAAGAGAAAACACACTCATCTCTGCAGGACTGTGAGTTGGAAAGATCCCAGTTTGACATGCCTCCTTTTACAGCATTTACAGTAAAACTGCACCATATGTTTATGCATAACAGGCTTCAACAGTCTGTGATTCAGTTACGAACGCCATCACATTTTTTCTAATAAACCCAGTAGTGCAAAATGAGAATATAGCACTGTTATCTTGGGACTAAGTCAACACTAAAAACCCTACAGAGGTGCCAGCAGACATTAGCATGAGAAAAGCTGATAAAATGATCACTGATAAAGATAAAGATGATGGCTGAAAATGAAATCAAAACTTCTATAGTAAACACTGCACATTCAGCAAGTTACATGAATGGAATGTGTTTACATTAAAACAATTTTGTGTATGCTTACTTTAAGCAGCAGCTTCTAAATCATGTTGATGCTCCACTGACTGTAACACAGAGATTAATGTCTTTATCAATCCAAATCCCACTTTGGGCCAGAACAGTGCTACTGCACTATGGAACTGGAACTGGTGCAAGGCTGCTTGTGCCATAACTGACACAATCGTGGTTCGGTCAAGTGGTGGTGAAATTTTTGCTGAATTTTTGTGTTTAGGCTATGTGCTATCAATCTATGTGGAAGATTCTGAAGGAGCACTTGCAGAACAAGTACATGGCTTTGCTGGTGATAGAACCTGATTTGGCTGATAAGTGTGGCAGGCAGTTTGATTGCCTTTGTAATAATATTATTGGTTTAGGCCACCCCAAAATTTTGGCATTCACTCTAGAATTCACGAGTTTTCCTCTTCTTTCAAGTCTGCTGTCAATCCAGAAGGTAGAAAATCCTAACTTACATTTAGGGATTATCACACCTCCATCACAAGACAGCATGCATGATGAAATGACAGTCTGGTGGACAGAAATGCTCTGGTTGAACGTTTGACTGTTTGATTT
Organism: Acestrorhynchus altus; assembly: GCA_034509495.1. NCBI lineage: Eukaryota > Metazoa > Chordata > Actinopteri > Characiformes > Acestrorhynchidae > Acestrorhynchus > Acestrorhynchus altus. The sequence continues at coordinate 6,997,859 of CM067516.1, read as the reverse complement.
CTGATTGTTTACATGACAAAAAGTCAGATTTTGCTGGTCTTCTGTCTGTGCACCTATAGTTATAGTTATATTTTAAATATTAAATCTATAAATAATTACTTAAGATACCTTTAAGATGTCTACTGGTTCTGTGGCAGTTCTAGCTTGTATGGCACTCTGAGGAACACCCTCTTTAGCCATACATAATCCGCCACAGTTTTGGATATTCATTTGACCCACTGTGTTGTGTACACATGGGAATTAATCCTCCGCATTTAACCCATCCACACACAGTCATACACACATACACACTAGTGAATTCACATACCAGTGAGCAGTGGCAGTGAGCACACATGCCATGAGCGGTGGGCAGCCCAATCCTCAGCAGCTGGGCAGTGCACAACCTACCTGTTTGACGGTGACCTTCCAGTCACAAGGCTGGTTCCCTAACCACCAGGCCACGGCTGCCCATTCATCTGGGATCACATTATGCTCCTCCTTCAGGAATGTTTCAATCTCTTCTTCTTCTTATTTCAGCAAAAAATTGGAATAATTTTTGGTTTTGCTTCTTCCAGTCTTGTCTCTTCTTTTAAGATCCCCCTCGTGTACCATCATTGATCATTGTCTTGCCAAGAATGTTGCTGACAGCACTGGTCTACATCACTGGTCTACATCAGACCATTAGCCAAGCTGAAGTACTGCATTAACACTTGAAGAATTTCAATATGAATGAAAACGAAATAAAACCTGTTTCTGTGGTTTGTTTGCATTGAACAGGGGGAGAAAGGGGACATGGGACAGGAAGGTGAACCTGGAATGAGGGGCGACCCTGGAATCAAGGGCAAAGAGGGACCACCTGGTGATCCCGGGCTTACTGGAGTCAGAGTGAGTATAAAGAAGTATAAAAGTTTATATAAAACGCTTACAAAAAAATCACACCTGTACACATTGTGATTGAACTGATACCAGTTTGTGTGTGTGCATGTGTGTGTGTCATCTGTACACAGGGTCCAGAAGGAAAGCCAGGGAAATTAGGAGAACGAGGAAAACCTGGCCTGAAGGTGAGTAATACACTATAATGTGGAGTGGTGGTGCATTGTTCTACTGTTCAGCAAAATAACAGGACATCCCTATGAAATTCATGCTGCTTTCCAGATATTTTGACTTAGATATTAACTTGCCAAGTCTTACTTCCCTGAAAGGATCCATAGGAAGGCTCTTTGGCACATGACCAGATGAAATTTACATTGAAATAACATATCAGTGAGCTGAATCAACACGTCTTTCCAAGGTCACACTCAAAAAAGGACTGTTAAGAGTGCTTTCATTAACTAATAAGGGTGATGTAATATACAGACATGCTTCTGCTAATATCCTCAAGCCCCCCAGTCATCACCAGAGATCCCTGCAATACTCATCACTGCACACTGTATCAGAAAGTAGGTTGGTCCTCTCTGGCAGTGCAGCGGGAAAAACACTGGCCTCTGTTCATCTACAGAGCACTCACTGGCCATCTGCCACCTTACATCACATCAGTGCTCTCTGTAAATAGAGGAAATGATCAAACTCCTTCCAGTGACTGGATCAGCCTTCAGATGCCAAGAGCTTTTACTGAACTGGGAAAATCTGCTTTTAGCTGCAGAGCACCCCTGAGCTGGAATTTATTACAGAAATCACTAAAACTTCACTCACTCTTTATCTCTGTCTGCCTCCAACGAGCTACACCTGTTTAGTTTTAGCCTGCTGTCTGCTGTGCGCCAAAGCCTTTTTTTTGCCATTAATGTTATTATGATGGACTTTTTCACTTGCAAAGTTGATTTTAAGTGATGTGACTTGTTTCTTTGAGAAACAGCTCCTTGTGTCCACCTTCTTCTTTCTTGCTGCCATCCTCACGTCCTTTTGACACCATGTTACACAGTCTTGTGCAGTTAGTCTCGCATATGACTGGAGAAAAAAAATACATCCCAAAGTCTGTATAAAAGCCATGTTATGGGAACTGAAGTCCAAAAGGTGTCACAGACATCTGAAAAAAATATTCCAACTACAAATGTCATAATAACTACCAGTGTAACGCCTACAGTCTCTTGCCAGTCTTAATTTTTTTTTATAACAGTTCAAACTTCTTTTTGTTTACAGTGTTATTATATAATCTTTTTAATATTATAATCTTATATTTTACAGTAATTTCAAATCACTGTCAAAAACATTTAATAGTAACACAACTGGAATTGACTCATTCTTTCCTCTCCTTTATTCTCGTCTATCCTCCAATCCTCTTTGTTGGATAAGATTCTTTTCTTTCCATTTCCTTGTCATTTCTGAATTCCTGCTCATTAGAATATCAAGTTACATGAAGAGCTATTTTGAACTAGTGGACCGTTCTTCCCATCCACTGTCTATTGTCACTGAACTTCAAGCTCATACTGTTTTGTCTGTTTGCTGTTTATTGAGGTCTTGTTTTGTCAGGACTCCTCCTTTCCAAACTCTCCTTCAGCTATGTAACACCACGTCAGTAACACATCACCAGAAAATAATAATAGTTTGTAATGAAAGTATTTTGGTGTTCAGGGTAAATTAGTGAAAGTAGCCACAAAAAAGCATCCACTACCTTAGAATTTTCACTCACAGCTGGATTCACAAACAAACCCACTTTGATGGGAAAACCATTAGAATGTTTTCACATTCTGAAAGAGGAGGTATGTTCACCCTAAGCTAACATATATGCCATACCCCAGCACTTCAGCAGTGCTTAACTTCGGTAGGAATTGTGTTTCTACACCAGTATAGAAGTCCAGATAAGCAAGTGTTTGAAGTGGATGTTGAATTTCCACTGGCCTACTCTGTGCCCATCCTGATGCTACATCTAATCTCCACTCTGTGTCTTAAAGGGAGCAAAGGGCAACATGGGGCACCTGGGAGAGACTGGAACAGTGGGGAAACCAGGGCCAATTGGAACCACTGGGCCCAAGGGGTCAAGAGGAACCATCGGACATGTGGTAAGAGAGTGAAAAAAAAACCTCAGATGCTATAAAGGATTCTTTGAACAATGCTATAGAACAGGGGTGGACAATTAAGGTTCTAGAGTGCTGGATTCCTGCGGTTTTGTGCAAACATGCTTGATTCATCTTACCTGTTAATTGCTGTGTTTAGTAAGTCTGTTACCGAAGGGAAATTAGTAAATAGTGTTGGACTCCAGCCCCTGTTGCCCACCCTTGCCTTAGACCAACCATCTTTACCAGTTTAAACTGTTACACTGTTAAACATGGTGGTGGTATTATGTTTAGGACCATTCTGCCAGTCCAATGCTCCATAAAGGCTTGTATGCAGTTGGTCCATGATTATTGTGTCAGAGCTGCTGATGACATTAAGTGTGTTTTTCTATCAGGGTGCTCCTGGACGAATGGGTCAGCAGGGGGAAACAGGCATAGCAGGGTATGAGGTGAGGAGGATCAGACCTTCTTGAGTACATTCTGCTCATGACCAACTATATCTTCTGGTCCATAATAAATACAGTACACACTTACACAGCAGCCCACATTTATAAGCTCATTTACCCATTCATGGGGGACATAGCAAGTCTCACTCTGTTTTTCTCTCTACAGGGTCACCAGGGGCCAACAGGTCCTTCAGGGCCTCCAGGACCAAAAGGTGAAAAGGTAAAATCCCACATCCCATTCTGACCTCCCTATGATCTCCTAAATCCCTGACTAATTCTCTTACCTTTTGACCTTCTCCCTGCAAGAATGACCATGACCTTTGAATAACTCCTTTATTGTTAGTGCTGGTCTCCAACCCTGACCTGTCTATGCAGCATGATCACCGTCATAGCATGGGCCGCACACACGCTGTGCTGTTTTCATCTCACACACCCTCTAACACTGCTCATTTAAACCGGCACACAAATGACACAGTTGAAGGGATCATATGCATCACACTCTCATCTCATCTGATATGAGTTTGGGCTCTAAACAGCATGTGACACAGAGCAGGCCTGCACGTGCTGTTTTGGATTCATCCGCTATCTTCTCAGTTCCACTGGAGCACGATGAAGCTGAAGTGAATGAGCACTGCGTTTGTTTAATGTTCTTGTTGATGCTGTTTAGGGTGAACAGGGGGATGATGGGAAAATTGAGGGTCCTCCTGGCCCCCCTGGACTCAGAGTAAGTCAGTCTCTGTGTTTCTGTTTCTGAGATTGCATCTTCTGTTCTATTTCTCTCTCTGTAAGGAGCGTATGGTGCAATTTAGTGCCATTTATGGTACGTACTTATGCCAGCAATGCTGTGTATGTGTGTTTGTAGGGTAGAGTTGGAGATCGAGGAGATCGAGGGGAGCCAGGAGATCCAGGATACCCAGTGAGTGAATATTTAGTTCATAATTTGTTTTATGGAGCTTTATAAAGCTTCATATCTGTTCAATAAGTGTCCTCAGCAAAATGCAGATATTAGGATAAACACAAATAATCTTTTTACAAAAAGATGTGGTTTTCAATCACTGTGAACATCTCCAAAGCTCTCCTCATCAAATAGATAGATAGAAAGACAGACAGACAGACAAATAGGGGATGAATGGGTAGATGGATGGATGGATGGATGGATGGATGGTAGAAATAAACTACAATAATTATAACAGTAAATTAAACATGTCCATGCTGGCTGGGGCATCCAGGAAAGCTGGAACCAAGCTTTGTTGTTCAGACTAGCTCACACAATCTTGGCTACATTCTTCACAATAAGAATTTATTATCATAGGAAGGAAATTAGAGTTGATAAATCCCGTGTGGCAGATTTAAACTTTCTGCACCTGCATTTGCCACTGAATATGGATCAGAATAAATGAATCAGTTAAATTAATTGAACAGCTCATTAGTATTGTTAGTGTGGTAAAGTGGTCACCGTTTATTTATGGTTAAAATGCTGATGCAACACATATGTCACAACAAATTCATAGCTTTTGTTTGATCATTTAGTTGTAGACAGTGTCAGAACTGGTTAAATGGGGGACAGAACAAACTAAAAGTTGGACATAACTGATTGAATGGGTTCAGAACTGGTTAAATGTATAATGAGACACTATTGTGTGTGGATAAATGTGTGGATAAATGTGTGGTTAAATGTGTGGTTAAATGTGTGGATAAATGTGTGGATAAATGTGTGGATAAATGTGTTGAACAGACCTTTACAATAAAAACACACTTATAAAATGAGCTGCTTTTGTGTCAGACACTGACCAAACATACCAAATTTTGGTAAATGAGGTCACATGTTCAAACACTCACACACTGTTCTGTGACGCATCAAGGATGTTCAATGTGTGTCACAAAGTGCTGTAAGGAACTTTCCAATTTTTTTTAAGGGTCTGTGATACATACATCACCACGGGCTCATATAACTGTCACTTTGTCACAAGACTCAATGATTGCAGTTCCTGCACAACACCTAAAGAAGCCAGATGAGGATGGAAACCAATGAAGTGGACTGATGAAGTCAATAAAACAAACTAATGCTGCTCATTTAATGAAACAAAATCTGTGTTTAACAGCCACTGAACCATGTTTATTGACTTGCTCTTAACTCTATCCAGACATTAGTTCAGTTCAGTTTAGTAACTCTGTTATTTGACTCTGGTTATTTGTTTTTTTTATTATTGATCACTGTTGATATTTGATGTCTAGGGTCAGCAGGGGGTGGACGGACTTAGAGGCAAACCTGGTGCACCTGGATTACCTGTGAGTTACATTATATAATACTCCTGCAGGTCAACTGCCAGTTATGATAGCATCTTAATTGAAGTGCACATAGCACATGAGTTAACAAAATGAACTCACACACACACACACACACACACACACACACACACACACACACACACACACACAAGTATATGTGCACATGATGATTGTCTTCTCGGCAGCTGTCAGGTCAGTTGTTGCCTGTGCTGAACTACACGCTGTGTTTATACTCTTTGAATGGTAATTTACTCAAATATTTCACTTTCCATGTCATGAATATAGCATGAGTTTATCTTTGTAAATGAACTTTTAGCAATGTTGTAATGTTTTGAGGTGCAGATATTTTATGTGCTACCATGTACATTACTACATATGATATGTACATTACTACATTGGATAAATGTACCATAAAAAATATACCATAAAAACTTCAGTTCTACTGCATACACCTTACACACACAGACACACATACACAATTATTGTGCATTCATATTTTTCATATTTGTTTGATATTCTAGGGTCATCCTGGTCCCCGTGGACAACAAGGCCACAAAGGATCAAAAGGCGAGCAGGTAGGACTGAAATTCATACTGGTGTGTGTGTGTGCGTGTGGGCGCATCAGGATCTGGGTTCATATACTTTATCCATGTCTATGTGTCTATTGAAAGGCACATTTCATCAGTTATATTCTGGAATTGTTTACTGTAAATAACATATGGGAAAAATCAGGGCTATGTTCCACAGAGCTGTGTGTGGTGTTTTCCTGCATATGGATGGTAACTCGGAATCTTTTTTGCTTGCTTTTGCTCTAAAGGGTCAGAAGGGTAAACAGGGTAAACAAGGAGACCGTGGAACCAGAGGAACAGTGGTAAGAACCAGAACTTTTCCTCACCCTCAGATTCAGAAGACTTTAGTTCATGTATGTGTGTGTGTATACACAGTATTTACAGATTAAAATACTATACTCTCTTGCTGTCTCTGTGTCAGGGTGTTGTTGGATTGCCTGGCCCTAGAGGCGTAGTTGGTCGGGAAGGGCAGGAGGGTGTTCCTGGTGCTGATGGCATTCCTGGGAAGGATGGGAGTAAGGGAATTCCGGTGGGTCTTGTTCTACTGCTTTTCTTAATTTATCTGTGACTATTACAGTTTTTTGCATATTTTTCTCTGTGTCTCTCTGTCTACAGGGTGATCAAGGAGATGACGGTGCCTTCGGTCTCTCTGGTAAACCTGGAGCCCGAGGGAAAATGGGTGTTCAAGGGTTGCCAGGAGATCAGGGTTCATTTGGTCCAAAGGTGAGAGAACTTTAAACTCCTCAAGAATTTTCTAATTCTGATGTCAATTATAATATGTGGATAATCAAGCTTTGTCACTCACCGGCAGGGTGAGCAAGGTCTCCCAGGTCACCCTGGCCCTTCGGGGAAGAAAGGCTTTAAAGGACCGATGGGCCTGCCAGGAACTCAGGGGGACCGGGGACCCAAAGGACAGCCTGTGAGTAATAATGACAGGGACAATGACTGGTCTTTAAAATCCAGGCTGCTGTCCAGGGAAGGCTTTCTACTAGATTTTGGAACACTTCTTTGAGAAGTTGATTGCATTCTACAAGAGGAATATTAGTGAGATCACGAGGTTGGATGATGATCACCCCATCTCATCCCAGAATATTGGCTGGAGCACCATCATTCCAGAGAACACAACTGCAGTGCGTCACAGCTCAATTTATACATTTATAACCCTCTAGTCCATGTCTGACATTAGGCATGGTGCCTATAGGTTCATGTTGATATGCTCAAGAGAGTTCTATTCTTTTGGCAGTACTTCTCTACAGGGACTGGACAAGCTGTGAGTGCATTTGCATATCTGTGTCAGCAATGGGTGCAGCTTAAATTAGTTGAAAGCATTCATTTGACGGGGTGACCACAAACCTTTGGACATTTAGTGAACCTTGCTTCTTCTACTGATATCACAACTTTATTCACATTATATCTCAACTAAATGATTATTATATTGAATCTTCTAATAAACTGAAAATGGTAACGTAAACATAAAACAGTCATGAATCTGACATGGACTTTTATCAAGAACAAAACAAGACTTCTTAAGATATTGGTGAATGAGGCGTAATACTTTTTAGCAAGTTTTTTTACTAAGGGTCAAATCCCTTGGGAATTTAATTTCATAGATACATGAACATGGATACAAACACACACACACACACACACACACACACACACACACACACACACACACACACACACACACACACACACACACGGATAGGTATGTTTGCTCAGCTCTGACGTTCATCACAGAAAGTGAATGATGTTATGCTGGCCTAAACGAGTAAAAGACTGATGTATGTTTTGTTTCATTTTCCAGGGAGATGTTGGAGAGCCCGGGTTTCCAGGGATACTTGGAATGTTTGGACCAAAGGTGAGGAAGTGTTTCCAAAGAGAAAAAGGGAGAGAGAATATGTGTGTGTGAGAGAGAGAGAGAGAGATTACCAGTGTTATGATTTGTTGACTCTCTGTGAGGTCACAAGTGTACTCAAACATAGCTGTTTAAACTTTACAGTTTTTTATATTTATGCAAAAATTTTGACTTAAAACTTCATCAGATTTTCATCAGTATCACATGTGACCCCCTTGGGCAGAAAAAAACTACATTCTTTGGTAAAATGACATGACCCACATTCTCCTGATATTCTGACAGACAGACATTTTCCTTTAGAATTTGCTGGTATGACTGAATGAATTACATCAATGGTGGCAAATGCAGCAATATCCAATCATGTACCACAACCATTTTTCCAAACATAACACCAAAAACATCTGTTTTTGCCTGATCCATCCACAAAACATTGTTCCAATAGTCTTCTAGCATGTCCACGGCATCTTTGTCAAACGTTTTTGAGAGCAGCAGCTTTCTCCTTGCAACCCTGCCATGCACAACAGGGTTGTTCAGTTTACTTCTGATGGATTCATGAACATTAATGCTAATGTGAGAAAGTTTTTTAGCTGCTTAAAACGTAACTCGGGTTACTTTGTGACCTTGTGGACTATTATACACCTCGCTCTTTGAGATACAATATGGGATAATTTTCCTTAATAAATAAAGGAACAAGTGTAATATTTTTGACTCGTATTTGTTTTTGTTCTACTTGTAGGATGTAACAATCCTACAAAATTTTTATGTCAAATTCAGAAAGCTAGAACATTTTAAAGGGTTCATAAACTTTCAAGCACCACTGTATATTTACACACACACACACACACACACACACACACACACACACACACACACACACACACACACACATTCATCATCAAAAAAATAATTGCACCCTAAAGGAATAAATTAACAGCAATAGTGTCGTGCCAGACTGTCATGGAGTCACTCAGAATGGCAGGGGGTCATCTTCAGTGATGAGACCTGCTTTTGTCTTGGTGGAGATGACCAAACGAATCCATGTGTGGAGGTACCGTGATCAGTGCCAAGATCTGGTTTGTTGTCACGTGTACAGAAATCCTGGTGTCTTGATGTGGGGTGCAGTTTCATCTTTTTTCATCTTTTTTTTGCTGTATGCACACACACCAAATTTACACTCACCACACACACAGGCACAGAGCTGTGGCTGTGAAATATGGAAAAATCCAACCAAAACCACACCACATACACGCATGCACACACACACATACACACACTGTGGTCTTTGAGTTGATGAATGCCACCATGCTTTCTCAGTGTCTGTGGTGGATGAATATTTCAGACCATGAAGAGATTTGCACTGTTAGTAATACCATGTTCATGACACAAAACACATTTGAACACACATTTAATTACTTTTGTTTATTCAGGGACCTCCAGGTGACTTAGGGATCAAAGGTATTCGGGGACCCAAAGGACCTCCTGGTATGATGGTAAGACTGCACTCTAGTGTTTTTTTGTTGCTCGTTTTTTAGAGCTTAGAATTTACTCTGTTGGTACAAATAGGGACTCTAGAATGTTCAACTGTGCCTGCATTTCCCCCTCATGGCCTGGTGGTTCTTGAGGCCAACTATTCCATTTGATCTTCATATTAACTATATTGAGAGATGGAGATGGTATTAATAAACACATAAATCTGAAGTTTTAAACATCATTCACCAAATGTAATTATTAGAGATGTAATTTGCAGGAAGAAGTTAGGAAACCTTTTGCCCAAACAGCTGCTATTTCCTCCTTTGGCTAAAATAATGTCCATTACAACCATCTAAAGTCTCTGACATCAACTGGAAGAAAGATTTTCTCATTCATCCAGGCAGAATCCTTCAGCTATGTGATGTTTCACAGACAGTTTGTACAGACAGTCTTACATTTTCCTCTGATATAATGAAGACTTCTTAGTGGTTTCTATGGAGAGATCTCCAGGCTCTGGTTCAGCAAACCAGCCCCAAACCATGACACTTCCTCCACCATGTATCCCAGTTGGTATGAGGTTCTTGTGCTTAAACCATTAAAAATGGTTTGCTTTGTGCCAGACATGTCTTCAGTTACTGTGCCCAAATAATTCAACTTTGGATTCATCTGTCTAAAGCACATTGGGACCTCTGGGACAGAGGCTCTTTATCTAGATGTTCTCTGGCAAATCTTAGTCTTACCCTGATGTTTTGTTGACAGCAAGATTGCACATCTTCCATGAAAATCAAACTTGTTTGGTCTCTTTCTGATGGTGCTACACTGTGGCAAGAGCTACATTTAGGATAGTTGGAGACATTTCTTTATGCACCTTGTTGTTTGTTCTTTGGGTAAACTTTAGTTTGTTCTAGGATGGCCTGACGTGGCCATATTGGCAGTTGTTTTCCTCTTGTAAATGATTTTCCAGTGTATTTGTTTCTCATCAGCATCTACAACTTTTTCTAAAGGCCTCAAGACATTGAATAATCAAGAACAAACCAAACTAATGTCTGAGGTTTAAATATGACTCCCTCCTCCAAAGTCCTCTCTAACAATGGCCTATAATTCAAATGAAGATCAAATGTCCTTAACTTTAAATATGTCAAAAATGGGATGTCCTAACTTTTTTTCATATGAATGTATTTGTCTGTTTATCAGTAGTTCAGCATGTAAAGAAGAGTGAGTTGTGATCTTTTTATTTCTGTAGGGGAAAAGTGGAGTTCCAGGTCCTGTCGGTATAATCGGCCCCATTGGCAGCCCGGTGAGTGAGCTTAAACACCATCTCTTTCTACAGGCAGTGTCCACACAAATGCATACGTGATATATTTTTTTAAACATGCATTAGAATTGCCGGGGCATTTCCACAGAGAGTTACAAGCTATATTTGTTATGAGATCAGCCATAAAATTCCAACCACCTAGAAGTTAAATGAATATCATTGACCTGGTTCCAGTCAATTCTTGAAGATGATGTGTTGAAAAGAAAAATGGACAAACCTAAGAATCAGAGACACTTTGACAAGAACTAAACTGTAATGTTCTAGATCAGTGGGTCAGCAAATCTCCAAAACATCAGGCCCAAGGCTCGTTGATGTGTGGTTTGGACCATGAAAGAGCTAATGTAGCACAGATTGTTGAAAAAGTCAGTATCTTGTAGAGTCCATCACTCAAAACGTCAGAGCTGTTTGACCTGCACAATATTAGGCAGATGGTGTTAATGTTTTGGCTGATTGGTGTATAACTCTGTGCTTCCTTTATCTTTGACCTTTATCTAGGGTGCTAGAGGAGACAGCGGTAACAGAGGAGAAATGGTAGGACGTCTCACACACACACACACACACACACACACACACACACACACACACACACACACACACACTGACAAATAAACACACAGTTCCTGCATTGTGAATGCAGTGTGTTGTAGAAGTGCTCTCTAAATGGTGTTTTGTGCTTTCTGTTCTACAGGGTGCTCAGGGGCCGAGGGTAAGTCTGTATACACACCCATCTTTCACTCTTTATTTACAATATTAGCATATTCATATCCTTGTTTGACTTGACTGTTTATTTTAATGGTTTCTAGGGTGCTCCAGGACCTCGTGGACCGCCTGGACCACCGGTGAGACCCCTTTTATATATACATATGTACATAAGTGTGATTCTTCAGCTGGGGACTTTTTTAACTTACTTTTGAAAACTAAAATAAGCAAAACAAAATGATATTCGACACTCCTAACTATTTGCTCCGCCAGAGCAAACTCATCTGTTTCTGCACAGTTTGTGTTGGTTCCTCTAGTCCTTCATCATTGCTCATAGGACATTGCCAACAGGACACTGTTGGCTGGATATTTCTGGTCGGAGGACTATTCTTAGTCAAGCAGAGACAGTAAGAGGTTTAAACACTCCAGTTGCACTGCTGTGTCTGATCAACTGTAATTCCACTGAAAATAATAACAGTAGAAAAATTTTAGTGCATAGTGTCGGTTGGTGATGCAATTAAATTGTATTTAATACATTAGCTACTTATTTTGTAATATTTTTAAACATGAATACATAACCTGGGGACATAAAAGGTCCCCAAACTGAAGAATCACCTATAAAGACACGGTGAAGTCCCAAGCCGTAACTGGATGTTCTTATTTTGTTCCTGTAATCCAGGGCCCTCCCAGCATTCTACGATCTTTTGTAAGCATTCTCCCTTTTAACCTTTCTTTACTGATTTGTAAATCAGTGTCTCATAAATAGACCTATAAAATTGTGTGCATGTGTTTGTTCACTCTAAAGCAGCAGGACGATAGCGGAGTACCTTTGCCATTGTTTGCTGCTTCCCACTCCACTCTCCAAACTGAGGTGTGTATGTAAATGTGATAGACGCACTTGTAACATAACACACTACAACACACTATACCAAAGGTGTAGGTTTGGTCTTAAAATTGGTAGGTTTGGTAGGGTTACAGCAGGAAATCTCTAAAACAAGCAGGGCAGCAGTTACCCATCTAACCTGCTTCCCCCAGCAAAGAGCAACACCTGTGTCAATCAGTGTAAATGTACCCCACACTTGATCATTTAAACCATGTGTGTGCTGTTTAAACTCAAAGCTTATAGTCTCCTCCGGTGATGCGTTTCCTTTGTTAAACAGCACAGAAAAGTTTTGCTGGAGAACAAGATTATTTATTGATAATTTACTAATTTACAAATCTGAATATAGTCTTGTAGTCTCAGACAGGGCACATCAGTGTGATGTAATATGACTTTAAAGACAATGTGAATGAGTTCTCTTAAATATTGTTGGGGACAAAATACTGGTGTGGACAACCCTACCATCCACATGCAAATCTACAGAGGGTTCCCAGCCTTGGCCCTGGAGAAACCCCTGTGCTGCACAGTTTAGTGTTTTACCCTCTTTTGGGCCCTTGTGGTCTAAAATAAAACACCAAAGCTCTGGAACCTCTTGCTACACACTTCTAAGAACTATATAACCTTGCTGCAAAACAGCCTTGAACAGCATGTCCAATTTGATCATCTCAGTCAACCAGTTTGGCCACACTGGTCCACCAGTATCACTAGCTTGACAAAACTGGTCAGCCAGCTTTACCAAACTAGTTAATCAGTTTGACCTTGACAATAAGCTTGTCCATCAAAATCAAATGAAACATAGGCTGTGCTGGGTAAGAGCTGGCTTACCAGTATATGGTATGTTCTTAACTGGATGCCCAGCTTTTCAACCTTATTGACCTTAAAAGACCAGCTTAGACCAACCATAACCATCTACCAGTCTTGAGGTGAATTTTGTAGCAGGATAAAGTAAAAGCCTACTGGAATTGCTTCACCTTTCCTCTGTCTGTATGGCTTCCCACTTCTCCACAGGGGGTGGCAGTGATGGACAAGGCTCCAGAGATTCTGAGGACGCTGCACTACCTGAGTTTGTTGGTGCGCAGCCTGAAGAATCCTCTGGGCACACGGGACCACCCAGCTCGTCTGTGCCGGGATCTGCACACCTGCCAGTACAAACTCAAAGATGGTGTGTGTGTGTGTGTGTGTGTGTGTGTGTGTGTGTGTGTGTGTGTTTGTACTTGTATATTTGTAAAAACAGGAAAGGAAGTTCAAGAGGAAACATTGTCACCATTTCAATCACGATTATTGTATTATGATTGTTTTGTACAAGATTAGGAGCTTGAGCACTACGGCTAGGAGATGCAAATTTCATTTCAATGCATATTTTTGTTTTCTGAAGCTGAAAACCTTTGTATAAAAATTAATCAGCTGCTCATAGAATTGCTGGAAATGTAATTAACTGTAAAATAGCTTTAGGAAGACTTCCTGGAGTGTTAGTGCAGTGTTCATTGCCCTTTAAAGCGTAGTGTGGGTTGTAAATATGAATTACACAATTACACCATTTTTTTCTGATTAATTCCAGAGGTCAAAATCTACTTTTTGCTTATACTTTGATGAAGATTGATAGACGATGAGAGTTGAATGTGTGTATGCTGTTAGTAACCCCTATTTGTCTCCTTTCTTTAGGCACTTACTGGATTGACCCTAACATGGGTTGCTCCTCTGATTCTATAGAAGTGACCTGCAACTTTACAGGGGGTGGGCTTACCTGCCTCAGACCAGTCACAGTGTCCAAGGTACTGAGCATTACCAATTAGAGTGTCTTAGCCTTATAGAGTTAATTATTAATTAAAGAAGTAGAACTTTAAAAAAAACAAAACATATTTAAACACATTTACAAAACAAAATTATAAACCAGTCTTTCTGTCTGTGAATAAACCTAGTCCTGCAGTCCTACTTAGCACAGTAATGCAGATTTCAGTGCAAAGAAAACTGTCCGGCCTAAACTTGCTCTTAACATCCAAAGACGTTCTCCAGCAGTTCTCTATTTACAATATTTGATCATGGATTATCTCAAGTGTAAATATTTAGGAGGCGGTGAGTAAAGGTGAATCTGAACCAGTTTTGTCAGAGATAAATAAAGATCTAATAAACTATACTCAGAGTATTTGCTGGCATCATTGGTGCGGTTGCTGGGTTGTTCTTAAAGCCTGTCACTTTTGTTTGGTTTGTAGCTGGAGTTCAGCGTTGGGCAGATCCAAATGAGCTTCCTACATTTGCTGAGCTCAAGGGCAGAGCAACGCATCACCATCCACTGCCTTAATGTCTCTGTCTGGAGCATTTCCCAGTCTCAGTCCCCTTCTCCAAATGCTGTGAAGTTCAGGGCATGGAACGGAGAGATGCTAGAACCGGACGTGTTGGAAGACACCTGCTGGGTGAGAACATCATGCATCAGCCTAAATTCACATTATTGGCCGTATTGTCCACAGCTTTCTGCCTTAAAGGTGGACCTGGAGAAGCTAACAGCCGTAGTCCATAATGTTCACTAGCAGGAAGTTAAGAGGTCTTTAAGGACCACTGAATACATCATATTGTGTTTGGATGAATAATTGTGATTGTTTTGATTCCAGAACTTGTGCAGTGGTGTTTGAACCTTATAGAATTTGCTGCATTTCAAATAAATTTGTCCTAAAACTTCATCAGTCCTTAAAGTAGATAAGGAGAACAAAATCAAACAATTTTGAATCTTTAGGATTTAGTAGATCATTTGAAGGTGAAACTAGTCACTAGTTAGGTGTGAGTGGGCGTCCTGCTTTATTTCAAGAACAGGGATCTGTCAAAGTCTGATATTCAAAACACATTTGTGGAAGTGTGTCATGGCATAAACAAAGGTGCTTTCAGAGGAGCTCAGAAGACTCACATTGGCTAATGTTAATGTTTGTGAGTCTGAACAACAATGGCGTGCATGGCAGAGATGCAAGGACAAAGCTGTTGTTTGCTAAAGATGAAATGAAGAAGCATGAGGGTTACAGGGATGTTTTGTGGGTGGATGAGACTAAAATACATTTTGGTTTGTGAGCAGCATTATGCTTGGAAAGGAAAACACTGAATTGCTACATAATAACCTTATCCCATCTATGAAGCATGGTAATCATAGTACCATGGTATGGCCAGTTTTGCTGCATTTGCTTGCAGTCATTGATGGAACAATGAATTCTGAATTATAGCAGTAAATTCTAAAGGAAAATGTCTGCAAATGTGTCTGAATCTCATTACATATAACTTCATTGAGCCATTGAGGAATTTCTCATGTCATGCAGCAAGACAAGTCAAAGTCCTGACCTTAATCCAGTAGAAATGTTGTGGAAGGTTCGGAAGAAAGTAGTTCATGGGAGGAAGCCCACCGACATAACAGTGGTGATGCTGTTTTTTTTAGAGAGGAATGGGCTAAAATTCCTCCAAGCCAATGTGCAGGCTTAATAAAGTTACCAGAAGATTTAATAATTGTTGTCAGTAAATAACTGAGCAAGTGTAATATTTTTGTGTCATTCATATAAAAATCTGTTTTAGGTCATATTTATGCAGAAATATGGAAAATTCGAAAGGGTTCACAAACTTTCAAGCACCATAGTATGTTGAAGTGTGTTCATTCCACCCCAGAAAAATAACAGTTTAAGGAAAAACATTCAAGTTCATGATGTATGTAAGCTTCAGACCACAACTGCAGATCAGATTCTTCAGATTTCAGCCAACTCTGATCTGTAATCGTCCTCTTCCATTCTTGTCTTCTGTGCACAGCAGCAGGACGGACACTGGCAGCATGCGGTCTTCCTTTTCAGAGTGGGCGACGCCTCTCTGCTCCCTGTCAAACACATCGCCAATCTGCCTGAAACCACACCCTCGTCACGCTACCATCTGGAGGTTGGACCTGTGTGTTTTCTGTAGTGTGTGTATGTGCATATATATGTATGTATATACATATACACACACACACACATCATGCTTCTTCCTCACGAGCGATGTCCAGTTAAAGCAGCCCATGTCCCACGCACTTCGGTATTCAGCCACTGATTGGACTGCAGACACGGGACGAGGTGGAGTGGGCATGGCTTTTGCGTGGATTTAGCACTAAAGACTGTGGAGAGGAACGTCCTGCCCTTCCAGCCGTGGATGTCCAGCGAGAGCAGGCTCTGAAATACAGCCTGATCAGGGTCAGCATAGATCCAGGACGTCCAGGGTCAGGGAGAAACTGCCAAACTGTTTGTCTGTCTGTCTGTCTCTCACTCTCTTTCTTACTCTGTTGAGTACTATAATAAGTTATTGTAATTTGTGTACTAACTATGGAACTATGATCTATTTTAAAGAAGAATTAAGATTGGGAAAAATATATTTATATATCTGTACTTGTTCTTTATTCCGGAGCTTTTATACAGTAACACTTTCAGTGCAATAGGAAACAGAAGGAAATTATTAGAGAGATTATTCGAGATTGGTTACATATTGTATGGGGTAACTTTATGGAAGGCTTTTCAGGGGTACTGTCAATCAAATGTGTGTGTGACTGGTTGAACACAGTCAGACAGGGAAGTATGAGTATGGGTGTGTGATTGCATGCTTGTGTGTGTGTATGCTTGCATTTTAATGTGACCAGTCAGGGAGATGCTGATTCTTTAGTGTAGTTTGTGTACGAGAGTGTGTGTGTGTGTGTGTGTGTGTGTGTGTGTGTGTGTGTGCATGTCAAAGATCCGTGAAGATCTATACAAGGTTCTCTTTACATCACCTACGCCATGTCCTATTGGACAGTCTAGTGGCGTTTCTCAGGCAATCAGGAGGAGGAATCTTTAGCAAACCAGTGTCTGGTACTCAGACTGGGCGTGTCTTTAATATGCGGGTGTGCCGGTCCTGTGGGTGTGTCTTCTTCCGAGGGGTTAGTCTACCTCTCGCTGTTGTGACAAGGTGCTAATTGAGTCGCAGCTCTGGGGGTGTTCAAAACATAAACGCTCAGTGACATGAACGGTGCTGACTTTCCAAAAATGGTGCTTGAAATTTGAGCAAAAATCATCATCCCATAGACATAGCTCATGTAGAGCATGTAGAGCAACTGTGGGGCTCACATGGCTTGGAATGGGTTCTTGGGGTTGGTGTTACCTGGACCCGGTTGGGCTTTCCACATGTAGCCAATCTTCATCTCATAATGGGTCCAATATAAGACCCATGTGCAGTATACAACCCAGATTAAGCTTAGTCCTAATCCTATATATGAGGCCAATATGGAACCCTTGGACAAAACTTTCTGGTTCCCAGTTGGGCTGCCCATACAGGCCCACATGGGCTTTTTCTCTGGGCCACTAAACATAAAGTTGCAAGTGATTCACAGGCACGCTGCCGTTCAAGTTTTATGTAGCATCAGTGTCCTGAATACACCCTTTTGGAGTTTTCCATGTGTGCGAATTTGACTACCAGAATTAAGAACATCAATTACTGTCAGATTCTTCTCATTGGTGCTTGATGTCTTACTGGTCAGCCATATTGGATTGGTCTCAGTGAAAGTGGTCAAGCTGTTGCAACCGGTTTTGTGAATATAAAAGAACATTGTAGAGCTTTAATCCAGATGGTGAGAACAATGTAACAATATATGAACATTAATTTCCAATGTTTTAAGCATGTGCCTACTCTATACCAGTGGTCTCCAAACTTCCTTCCTGGAGAGCTACGTTCCTGCAGACTTGGAGTTGAAATCTGTAGGAAGGAAGGCTGGAAACCACTGGTCTCACTGCACTCTTCTCAGCAATCTGGTATCTCTGCGTGTTCTCAATTCACAGTCAGGATACACGTTGTCACGTTGTGCTATGTTCAGACTACAGGCAAGTTGTATTTGTTTCCGAAGTCATATCTGTTTAGATGACTTTCTGCGTTATTTCCAGGTAATTAGGTTGGATTTGCGTGTCCAGACATCATAAACCATAAACCACAAACCATCATAAAAATAAAATAATCTTCATGGGTTGATAACATTTCAGGCATCAGTAACTATGTACCCATGCTGGCTTTGTAGCCTTTGGAACTCTTCTTGAATCCCCACATGTCTCTCTGGATTTGATGTCATCATTGTTTGTCATGTTGTGAGGGATTCCAAGGACACATTGAAAGCTAATTTGAGGGGTCAGAGCGTCCAGTCTGAGAGACATCTCTAATCTTTTCAAATAACTTCCAAATATGATTTAGATCCAGTTTGTAAAAATTGGATTTTGTGTGTTTTTGCTGTCTAGTCTGAACAAAGCCTAAGGTGACTACTGGTATTGCAGCTTACATCTGGAGGTTCCTGGCCAGAGTCTAGATTCACAACTGGATTTCCAGCTGAAAATGAAAGAAGTTTGCCAGTGGCAGTGCTGCCCCAGAGAGAAAATTACTTTCCTTGTGGCCAGAATATGAAGATTTTCTGACGAATTATAAGATATCAGTTGTGATGAAACTGTAGTGATGCGATGTGCTTGACCTGTATCATTTTAGCCAGAAATGAACAGATGAAACCTTGCTCAAGGTCTTTTCAAAAGGGAATCATTACACTAACTTGTACAGTTGTGGAACTGTTGCAAAGGACAACCTCTACATATATATGTAAATATATGGCCTTGTGGTCTTATTTTATTTTTGCTATATCGGTGATTGCTGAGGTGGAGGTGAGGTGGAGGTGATATAAATAAACACATAAAACTGAGGAAATGTCTTTTAAAAATCATTTGCAAAACATAATTAGCAGAAATGCAATTTTATTGTGAGGAAGAGAATATTTCTACATCAGCTGCAAATGATTAGAACATCATTAGAGAGGACCTCTAATAAGACTACAGACATTAGTTAAATAACATTGTAGATGCAGAGGAGTCTGAGATGGGATTTCAAAAGATCTTAAAATAGAGGTGTAGAGGTAGAGGTAGCTCTTGCCACAGTTGATGTCAAGGTTCAGCATCTACCATAAGAAAGAACCTGCACAGGGAGGTGTGCAAAGATGAAACATTTGCTTTTTTACTTTTAAAAGACACATTTTATTTGTTTAGTTGTATCACCTCCATCTCTCAGTTTAGTTCAAATGAAGTTCAAACATCCATATGTTTAAATATGTTCAAGGTGTCCATGAGGAGTCGTGTGACTTTTTCACATTTATACAGTTTTAGAACATCTTTCAGTGATAATGGTTAGGTGAACTGGTCCTTACAACAAAGGATGCATTGCAAATACTGGGAACACACTCTGCAGACTCAGTCTTTCTGCAGAGGGGTGGACAAGCGAGATTTGTTTAACCGTTTTTGTCCCAGACCTGAGGATTATAATCTGTGCAGCCAACAAGGTTGTGTAAGGAAGGCCTAGAATTTCTTCTTTCTTTGCTTTGCATACATGTGTATAATTCTTCGAGCTTCAATGTATACAGCAGGTCCCTCTTTACCTAATTTAAACTTATTTAAATATTAAAGTAAACATGGTTGGGAAAGTGTTTTTGTCTGAATGGAAAACATCACCTGATCTTAATGTAACAGCATCCCAACTGGTCTTGGAGTTGGTAGATTTGTTTTTTATTATATGTAAATTTGGGACTCCAGAGAACGATATATTGCAATGTTTTACTGTTGTTTTTTTATATCCTTTCTGTTTCATTTTGTTCTAGATTTGTTTTTGTCTCTCAATATCTTACTGTACGGAACTGTCCTCAGTCATATCAACATTTCAAACAGGTTCTGTGAATTTCATTTAGGTACATTTTCAGGCCAATTACCTCACTCTTCTGGACATCATTCGCTGGCTCCTGTCTGTGATCAATCTGGTTTGTTTTCGTGTAAATAAGTCCTGAAACGCTTGTCAGCTTCCAGCTTGTTCAAATCTATCTTTATTTATCCTCATTTTCAGTCTAACTCTCCATACTTTCCACATTACCATTCTTCATGCTTGGTTAAATCTGGAGTAAATGCTTACATACCCAATAAAGATGTTCTTACATGCTGCTGCGTGTCCATCTTCATCTGTGTTCAGATCTGGTGGGATTGGATAATCAATAAAATGACTATATTATTATTGCAGACATGCTGATCCTGGTTCCTGTCATCACCACCATTGTAGAAGTTGATACATTAACGCTACGACATGATCAGAAACAGCAGTGCAGCTGGAGTGTTTAAACCCCTCAGTATCACTGCTGGACTGAGAATAGTCACCCAACCAGAACAACAGTATCCAGCCAACAGTAGTGTCCTGTAAGCACTGATGAAGGACTAGAGGATGAGCAACACAAACTGTGCAGGAACAGATGAGCTTCTGTCTCTGACTTTACATCTACAAGGTGGAGCAAATAGGTAGGTCTAATAGAGAGGAGGGTGAGCAATGCTGTGTCTGATCCACTTTAACCAGCTAAACACATACCAACTGGCCGCCACGTCAGTGTTACAGAATTCAGTGCTAAGAATGAACCATCGCCCACATAATACCTGCTCTGTGCTGGTGTATATTGTACAGTGCATCCAGAAAGTATTCACAGTGCTTCACTGTTTACACGTTTTGTTATGTTACAGCCTTTTTCCAAAGTGGGTTAAATTCATTTTTACCATCAGAATTCTACACACAAAACCCCACAATGAGTGAGAAAAGGTTCAGTCTTTTGTTTCTCATAGTCTGAGAGTTTGGGAAACTCCACATGGGCAGTCAGATGCTGGAGTGGCATCCAGTTGGCAACTCTACCATACAAGCCTGATTGGTGGAGTGCTGCAGAAATGGTTGTCTTTCTGGAAGGTTCTCCTCTGTCCACAGAGCAACATTGGATCTCTGTCAAAATAACAATTGGGTTCTTGGTCAGCTCCCTTTTATAAAGTCCTCCTGCCACGATCACACAATTTGGCTGGGCAGCCAGCTCTAGTAGAGTCCCGTTGGTTCCAAACTTTCATTACAGGTGATGGAGGACACTGTGTTCATTGGGAACTTTTTCTGTAACCTTCCCCAGATGTAAGTCTCGATACAGTCCAGTCTCTGAGGTCTAAAGACAATTCCTTAGACTTCATGGCTTGGTTTCTGTTTATGGGACCTCATACAAACAGGTGTGTGTCTTTCCAAATCATGTCCAATCAACTGTGTTTACCACAGGTGTTCAATCAAGCTATAAAAACATCTGAAGGATGATAAGTGGAAATGAGATGCACCTGAGCTCAATACTGAGTGTCATGACAAAGGCTGTGAATACTTATGTACATGTTATATATTTTTTAGTTTTAATTTTGAATACATTTGCAAAAATTTCCACAAACTTTTCTCACTGTCATTGTGGGTTATTGTGTGTACATTTTGAGAGAAAATATTAATTGAATCCATTTAGTAATCAGGCTGTAGTATAACAAAATGTGCAAAAAGTGAAGCACTCTGAATAATTTCCAGATGCACAGTCAAAAGTGTGGGAAATGATCTGAGACAATATATCAATATTTTTATCTATATCGGAATATAAACATAAAAGGATATATATATATATATATATATATATATATATATATATATATATATATATATATATATATATGTGTGTGTGTGTGTGTGTGTGTGTGTGTGTGTGAGATATTGAGGCAATATATATAACAACATTTATCTCTATATTGGGGACAGAAACAGAGCGGATATCGACTGTGTATATATATCTAATATTTACATGTAATTTGAATATAAACAGACCGGACACGGGCTGAGCCATATATCAATATTTATATTCATATCGGATATAAACAACGATTATCAATATTTATATCTATATTTGTATATAAACAGAGCGGGATACGGACTAAGTGATATATGGATATTTATATCTATATCGGGATATAAACAGAGCGGGGATATGAGCTGAGTGATATATTGCTATATGTTTCTCGTTATTAAAATTTAGGAGAACCTAGATTGGCCTTTACATTAGAAACCTTTGAGGAACCTTGCAGTAATGTTAAAACGTTGCTGTAACATTCCAGGAATGTTCCCCAAACGTTATGGGACGGTCCCTCACAAGTAACCTCACACACTTAAAAACAGTGGTCCTTCACGGGTTCTTCGGTTCTATATAGCACCCTGAACACCCAAAGAACCCTTTACATGAATCTTTGGTTCTACATTGACCACTGATATTGAACCATCTACAACACATTCTCCATCTGTCTGAAGAACCATTTCACAATGTAAAGAACCCTTTCATGTGTTCATGGTTGTATACAGAAGTTTACTGAAGAACCCCTGAAGAACACTCGGTGTAGTTCTCTCTGTCCACCTGTAGTTTAATGTGACATTTGTGACGTGCAGTAAGCTCCCCCGTCCCGCGGGGGGCAGCACTGTGCCCAGTCTGCTGTAAACAGACGCCGAAGAGGAGGAGCAGTGTGATCATGAGCTCCACGTGTTCTTACCGGACCCTGCGGGTTCTGAGGTCCGCTCAGGCCGGGTGGCTGCAGAGCCTCCGGACATGGCTCTGTATCTCCACACAGGGGGTCCACGGTGCCCCTGTCTTCCCCTCTTCACACCCCCCCAAGTCCTGCTCAGCTGGACCTTCTCTGACTGCTCGGCCAATCAGCGTTGGCTTTCGGTCGTTTACGACGTCTCCTCGTGTCTGGAGTGAAGGGGTGGGCCAGGTCCAGCCCACCCACTATCACCTGGTGTACACATGCAAGGTAAGATGCCCCTGAGATCAACAACGACCCCTAGTATTGGGCTGTGTGGTCTCTGAGGTACTGTGCGGTACCATTGGAACGAGCTGGAGTGGCAGAACTAATCATCTCCCTGTTGTTGTTGGGGCTGTATGCAATCAAATCAGCCGCACAGAAATGTTCAAACATACACTCCGTGTCACTGTCCATGTTTTCAGCTCCTCTGATCATACAGGAGCAATTTGTGGCTCCACATTTCCAGACTGTAGTTCATCTGTTCATACTTTATTCTGGTCCTTTCCCCTGATCTTCAATGGTAAGGACCCCCAGGACCACCACAGAGCAACTATTATGTGGGTGGTGGGTCATTCTCAGCACTGCAGTCACACTGACATGGTGGTTGTGTGTTAGTGTGTGTTGTGCTGGTATGAATGGATCAGACACAGCAGTGTTTAAACCCCTCAGTGTCACTGCTGGACAGAGAACAGCCCACCAACCGGAAACGTCCAGGCAGTGAAGGCTACCACTAACTGCATGAGTCAGTTGCTTTGATGATGATGATTCATTTCTCTCTCCCCAGGTCTGCAGCACTCGCTCCATGAAGAAGATTTCCAAGGTAGCCTATCACAAAGGCGTCGTCATTGTCACCTGTCCCGGCTGCAAGAACCATCACATCATTGCAGATAACCTGGGTTGGTTCTCTGACCTGCAGGGAAAGAGGTAGGTCTGCATCGTAGATGTGTATCTTCTCTGCGGAATAAGCCAGTGTCTGCATACTGGATCCAGCAGCAGTATTACTGATGTCATTCTTCAGACATCTAATTGCAGCACATGCTTCATATGAGTGAGTTCTTCTGTTGCTGTAGAAATATAGAGGAGATCCTGGCAGCCAGAGGGGAGACGGTGAGGAGAGTGGAAGGGGAAGCTGCCATTGAGATCGTCGCAGAGGAGACGATTAAAGATGCGGTTCAGAGCAGCAGAGATGGAGAGGAACAGCAGGCTATTCCTATGACAGACGGCTTGGAAAAATCCTGACCAGCGATAGAGACCCACTGTTAATGTCATTTTGGTCACAGACTTTTATTTTTCTACCTGAATGTGAAATGAAACTGTACACTATCTGTTATTTAATTCTATTTCAGAGTTTTATAAATCAGTGCCTGGTTTTGTTCTTACAGTAAAACAACACTGACTCACTGTTACAAGTATGGTCTCTACAGTCAAACTGAGTTTGTATTGCATTAACAAATACACTGTGTCCCAATGTTTGTGCACACTGTTCCAATAAAGGCATTCAGCTACTTTAAGTTGAACCTGTTGCTGACACAGATGTGCAAATGCACATGAAGCTAGTCTGGATGCTAATGCTGCTCCATCCAGATTTGGGGATGAGTTGGGGTGATTAACCAGCATACTGGCATCTTTGTTTTTCTGAATGCAATCAAATACTGCTGCAATGCTCCAGAATCTGGTGTATGTATACGTGTGTGTAAATGAATAAAAAAAAAAAAATATATATATATATATATATGTGTGTGTGTGTGTATAAATTTTTATATATATATATATATATATATATATATATATATATATATATATATGTATATGTATATGTATTTGTGTGTGAAGGTAATTCACTAGTGTGGTCTTTGTCTCCCTCATGTGGTGGAAATGCAGTACTGTAGTAACTGATTACTGCGTTTCTTGTTTATTTCTGGCTTTCTATCCGCTCTGAAATGTTAACGGCAGAGAATAATGGTTTTATTGGGTTTGTAAGGTCAGTGCAGCTTCTTTTTGGTGGTTTTAGGCACTTTAAGGTGGAGTTTGCGCAGTCGCTCAGCGGTGACGCAGCGCCTCATGCAAACCGCGGGATGAGCTCTGCTAACCGGCTAACCAGCTCCCGGGGCTGCTTTCGGGCCCGTCCTCGACCTGTCTAACGCTCAGAGCACTTTAACCCTGAGACACAGAGATGAACTCGCTTACAGAAGCGGAACGACCGCGACACAGACCCTTCCTGATCGGGGTGAGCGGAGGAACCGCCAGCGGAAAGGTACCCCCCAATACCCCTGTTTACTGCCCCTAAATATCCCCGGTCACTGCTCCACAATACCCCGGTTTACTAGCCACCGAAATCCCTGTTTACTGCCCCACAATACCCCGGTTTACTAGCCACCGAAACCCCTGTTTACTGCCCCTAAATACTCCCGTTAACTGCCCCTGAGTACCCCAATACCCCTGTTTACTGCCCCTAAATACCCGTTCACTTCTTCTAAATACCCCCTATGCCGCCAAATCCCGTTTACTGCCCCTCAATACCCCAGTTCACTGCCCCTCAATACCCCCAATACCTGTTTACTGCCCTCAATACCCCTGTTTACTGTCCCCCAATACCCCTGTTTACTTCCCCTCAATACCTCTGTTTACTGCCCCCTTGTTCTTAAAGACCCCCATTTACTAACCCCCCCTGTTCGGGCAGGGTAGGTATTGCACAATGTAGGGAGCAGGGCAAGGTTGGGACACAGCCCGTGGTGTACAGTGAAGTGTACATATCATTAACAGTAACGTCTTCCTGGTCTTTAGTCTGTAAACCCTGTAACGCTGTCTAGGCCAGGGGTCACTCAAGTCCATGCATTGCTCAGTGGGTCACACAGCGCCTCCTCTGTCAGTCCACAGTGTGTGCCAAGATCATGGAGCTGCTGGGCCAGAACAAGGTGGACCACCGCCAGAGGAAAGTGGCCATTGTGAGTCAAGACAGCTTCTATCGAGTGCTGACCCCGGAGCAAAAAACCAAGGCTCTCAAAGGCCAGTATAACTTTGACCACCCAGGTGAGGTTTGTGTTTGAAGCTCGTCTGAATATTGTCCAGGAAAAACAGCTCTGATCCATCAAACACCCAGACTCCACCAGACCCCTGAAGGTGTCCTGTGGTATCTGGAACGAGGGGGGACCTGTAGCTGGTTCTCTGACCATACAGGAGCTCTGTAGCTCTAGAATTACAGACTGTAGTCCATCTGTTTCTCTGCATACGTCAGTGGTCAGGACCCCCTCAGAGCAGGTATTATGTGGTGTGAGTAAATGAGACGCAGCAGTGCTGCTGGTGTGTTTAAACCCCTCAGTGTCACTGCTGAACTGAGAACAGTCCACCAATCAGAATCTACAAGGTGGAGCAACTAGGTAGGAGTGGACACAGTGTTTAAACACTCCAGCAGCACTGCTGTGTCTGATCCACTCGTAGTAGTGCAACACACGCTAACAAACCACCACCATGTCAGTGTCACTGCAGTGCTGAAAATTACCCACCACCCCCATAATAGCTGCTCGGTGGTCGTCCTACTGGGTCCTGACCATTGAAGTGTGATACACAGTTCTCCTGTATGGTCAACATTACGGTTATGGACGAACGCCACATGTACAATATACACCAGCTAGCAGTGTGAAAACAACGGAACCACATTGTTTTGTTAGGATGTGAGATTACTGTGTCTCGTCACTGTCTGTAAATGTTCTTCAGATTTATTTCTGCAAAGTGTGGACGTGTGTTAAGTGTCCTCACCTGCTTGTTTCCTGTAGATGCTTTTGATACAGAGCTGATGTGTCAGACTCTGAAGGACATTGTGGAGGGGAAGGTAGTGGAGGTTCCCACGTATGACTTCGTCACTCATTCCAGGTGGGCTTTATTAAACTTAGTGTGTGTTTAATTCTACATGAGATTGAATGACACAATCAGTAAAACACCATGTTGGTGTGTGTGTGTGTGTGTGTGTGTGTGTGTGTGTGTGTGTGTGTGTGTGTGTGTGTAGGCTACAGGAGAAGATCCGTGTGTATCCTGCAGATGTGGTTCTGTTTGAAGGAATCCTGGTGTTCTACACTCAGGAGGTCAGAGACATGTTCCACATGAAACTGTTTGTTGATACGGACTCAGACGTGCGTCTGTCTCGCAGAGGTACATAAACACACACACACACACACACACACACACACACACACATTACAGTGTGAAAACCAAACATGTCAACTCCAGCACATGCCTAGAGAAGAAATATTCACTGATGCTGGATCCATATCAGCAATATCTGCATCTGAGATTCCGATTCAGATTGACTGATATTTCACACAGACATTTGATGACGTGGTTGGTGTTGTGTTGTGGGTAACAATGCAGTGGCAGAGAGGTTCAGACCACAGGCTGGACAAGAACACCACTATACACTAATGACTTTATCATGTTCCCACAGCAAGAAAACTGGCCCAAATTCGATTTTCTCAACAAATGTGATTTTATTTCAGGCTGTTCACACTACCAGTATGACCTATAGCCAACATTCCTCGGAACACTTCACACTCCTGAAAGTTTCTTTTTCACCCACATCACAGGAGCTATCAAGTTCCAGTGGCAGAGGGCTGGGCTTATCACTGACAGTGTGCTGAAGCTTAGTGATAAGAAGGGCATGTTATTTATCCAGTCTTACTTCTTTGGTTTGTGTTCTTGGTTTCTATAAACTTTGCTTTAAGCTTGTTATTTTCCTTTTACACTCTAGCTCCGCCCTCTTATGACTGCAGTCACGGTTTGTGCCTTCTGCAGCGACATCACCTACAATATTGTTTTGTTTGTTACTTTGGTGTCCCAGAAGGCCGCAAATCTGAAATCTGTATCCGTTCCACATGAAAATGGCCATAAATTGGAATGAAAAGTGATTGACTGAGTGGGAGTTTGTTGTTCACACTGCCATGCAAATGAATAATCTTTTACCTGCTGAGTGAACAGAGCCCAAGAGTGTTTTCAGAAGCATTTTTCTGGGAGCACTCCTAAGAGTTCAGTATGTTTGGTCAAGTGTGAAAGCTGTTTTCGAGCCCAGGAGAGATCCAGAGAACCGATTCATGGTTTGAGTGTATTTCTGTGTGAAAGCAAACCAGCAATAATGAGCCCCACCCCCAAACAAGCAAAAGGCAGACGAATCCTAACTAAATCCCACCTGTGCAACATTCATATTTAAGGGCTGTGGATAAGAAAAATACAGTGAATGTAAATGACATTTATCAGAGAATGGTCATAATTCATGTGATGCTGAGCTGTGCCCCTTTATTCCTTTTACTGCTTTTAAGCCCAAAGTAAATCCTGACCAACAGAGGCACAGATGCTGGATTGTTCCTATTGGATAATCCAGACTTTGAGCATCAATTCTTAAGTTAAATCCTGCTTTGTAAAACTATGGTCACTGGGGACTTAAATGGTTAAATACAGTAAGTGTTCTTATGACAGGTGTGTGTGTATTTGTGTGTTCTCTGTAGTTCTGAGGGACATGAGAAGAGGCCGTGACCTGGAGCAGATCCTTACACAGTACACCACCTTTGTGAAACCTGCCTTTGAGGAGTTTTGCCTACCAGTAAGAGAAAACAGTTACCCCTCACAAACAAACGCAGGCTGAAAGAAACATGAAAGACAGTACTGTGCAAAAATGTACATTTAAATCAGTCGAACAATTTAATTTACAATCAGAAATGTCTAAAAGTAAGCACCAGAAAGGACAAAGCAAAATAGTGTTTATAGACGTCATTAATGCAAAGAAATCCAGTTATTAATCATATCTAAACACAATACTGTCAGTTTAACTTGATGGAAAACAGTGGCTGCCATAAGTGTAACTATGAATGAATGAATGAATGAAGATACACTTCTACTATCTAGATACTCAGGCACTTTTTACAATCAACACTCTACACAATCTCACTCTGTGCTCATTTTTTCTGGAGCTGTATATGAACCTTCCTGTACTAAGTCTTGCTTACTGTTATCAGACCAAGAAATACGCTGATGTGATTATTCCACGAGGAGTGGACAACATGGGTAAGTCTGTATTTTTGCATTTTCTGTCCAACTGTAACACAGATATTCAGTTTCCTCCTTTTTATTTCTCTTTTTCCATCGGTCTCTTCCTTTTTCCATGATATTCTCATCCTTCTGTCTGTCATAATCCTTTTCTGAGTCTGTGAGACCTCTCATGGACCTGGCTTGTAACTCACTAAAGGCCTCTATACACTATAACTCATCTTAAACTTACATACTCTGACGTTTTTGTTTGTCACAAAATGCTGTGACATTTAATGTTCCTTTGTATGACGATTAGAAGAAGTACTGTAAAGTACTATCATCTTTGCCTCCATACACTGCAGCATGGTACGCTCGTGCGAAGTTTAAGCATGATGTTTGAAGTTGTTTGTTATCTACACAACTGCGGTATTTTTTTTTTTTTCATTGTTCCTGCTAAAAGTAAACAGAGGCCTTTTACTCACATTTAGCAGGGTTTACTCAACATGGGGCTACTATTTGTAATGGAAAAGTAGTGGGTTTTACATTCCCCCTTGTTTTGTGGAAAATTGGAAATGTGAAAACATGCAAACAGGCTTTGAGATTAAGGGTGTTTTCAAACTTGCTCCATGTTTGCTCCGTGGGTTCAGTACATTTGGTCAAGTGTGAAATCTGTTTTTGAGCCCAGAAGCAGTTCATAGAACCAATCTCTGGTCCTCCTGAAATCTGGGGTCAGGGGTTCTCTTCTAGCAGTCTGCTGTGAGTGTGGAAATCATCTGCTACCAGTGTAATACGTAGGGGTTGCGTGATTGGTTCATTTGTCATTTGACTGATTAAACTTCTCAACTATACGGCTGAAAACCAACAGCCGAATATAGGCTATTAGAATATTAGCTAAATATTTAAATCCTACATTATATATTTTATCAAATTCTGTGAAATATTGGCTAAAACACCTAAAAACCCTGTTTGCAGTCAGTTTAAAAGCTATAAAGAAGTCGATTTTTAAGAGGTTTTTGATACTCACTCTTTCTCGCTCTCTCTCACCCTCGTCCTCTGTCTCAGTGGCAATTAACCTCATCGTGCAGCACATCCAGGACATCCTGAGTGGCGACATCTGCAAATGGCAGAGGGGAGCTGTTAACGGACACGCCAATGGACGGAGCTTAAAGAGGGTCATACCCGAGGAAGCTGAAAAGCCCAGTGGCACAGCAGCCATGCCCACAAAGCGCCCCCTAATGGAGCCTAGCACACGACCACATTAATACATATGGATGACAGTGTACATGATTCATACTTGAAGATCTACATGCTTCAGTTCTGCATGCTTCCTAACACACATGAACACACAGAAGACTTACCGCATCTAATATTTCTCACATCTGATCAGTTCTGTCAATCAA
Source organism: Acestrorhynchus altus (assembly GCA_034509495.1). Classification (NCBI taxonomy): domain Eukaryota; kingdom Metazoa; phylum Chordata; class Actinopteri; order Characiformes; family Acestrorhynchidae; genus Acestrorhynchus; species Acestrorhynchus altus. The sequence continues at coordinate 6,967,525 of CM067516.1, read as the reverse complement.
TAGGAAATGAACACCTTTTCTTTGCTGCTCAACAGTCACCTGACTTTACAGGTTTTGGTTTTGTAAAAGGTAACTGCCAGACTTTGCTGATCTGTAATCAGTTTGTCTAAAGCTAGTCTGAACCTGGGAACACACTAACTAAGCTAATCTCAGATCAGCAACATGGGCCTGAAACTGAACCCAGTTTCCCCCAAAAGGTAGAATCAGTTTCAACTACCTTGTGCTTCCACTCACTGCCTATTTTATGAGCTCCACCTCACTTATCAGTCACTTTAACAGACTTATGGACTGGAGCTTATGGATCTGTTGCTGTAGAGCTTTTAAGCCCTCCTCCACCCCATTCAGCATTGGTCAGTTGGGGTTCCACCAGCAAAGTGAATCCACCCAAAACGTCCAGTCAGCAGACGTTCTGTGGTCAAAAACTGATCGCTGATGAAGCTTCAACAGATGAGCTACAGTCTATAAATCTACACCAACGAGGTGGAGCTGCAAAGCATGGGTTTCTGATAGTGTACAGAAAGGATATTCGTGTGAAAAAGTTAGGACACCCTGTGAAGACCATTAACTTTCACATATTTAAACATTGAACATTTAGATGTTCATTAAATCTCTATTGAAAGATGGAGGCAATAAAACTAAACACATGAAAATGAAGAAATGTCTTTAAAACATTTTCAAAACATACTTAATAAATTGGAGTTTCTGCATAATTGTTGCATGAAGTCTTGTGAGCAGAAAGTTAGGACACCCTATGCCCCAACAGCTGGTATTTCCTCATATGGATGAAATAATGTTAACTAGTTGATTCCTGTAACTGCCAGTCTCTGACACTGACGGGGAGATTTTGCCCCTCTTCCAGCTGTGTGATGTTTCAGCATCAGTCTTTGTACAGATAGTCTTACGTGGCTGATTGTTTTGAGAGCTATTTAAATCCCGTCCCAGACTTCTTTGCATCTACAATCACATTTTTGAAGGAGGTTTCCTCCAAAGTCTTAACTTTATGTCAAGAAAATTGCATTTCTAATAATTACATTTACAAATTATTTTTTTTTAATCATTTCCTCCAGTTTATGTGTTTAGTAATGTCACCTCCATCTTAATAGAGTAAAATGAAGATTAAATGTATTTAAAAATGATAAAGGTTTTCATGGGTTGTCAATACTTTCACACGACTAAATCATTTGTTATTGGAGTTTTGAGGCTCTTTATAAAAGTGAATGTTCTCAAACAGTAGAAGCTCTCACCTCTTAAATTCACTCAGGAATCACCAGAGTGTCTCTAAAGGATTTTGGATGCTCTGATGCTTCAATTTAGAAATGTTTAAGAAGTGTAAATGGTGTCTGAGTACCTATTATGTGGCTTATGTAATTTCTCCTCCTACCCCCTTTTCTACCAATCCTACCGTACCTTGAAAAATGGAATTTAATTGCCTTAAAGCATGGGTCTAAAAAGAAAACAGCCGCTGCAGCGGTCACCTTATTATAGTGTTATGATATTTAATATTTAAGAACATTAATCTTAATATATATGGGATTTTATTTTCAACTGTCAGATTTCTCTTGGATTTCGTAAATGTGAAGCTTTGCAAACAATTCTCATGTAATTCATTTTTTATTTACCTGTCAAAGATTTATCAATATTAAATATAAACTCACACTTGCTATGAGGCTGAGAGTATTTTTTGTTATTCACTCTTTCACAGTAAAGGTGGGGTCACACTGGGTTTTTGCATTTTGGATCACTCTGTGAAATGGGTGGAGCTGTGAGGAGGGTGGAAGTCAGTAAATAGTCCTTCATTTTAACAGTTTTACCTTTAAACTAGTGAGCTAAATTTTACTTTTCCTTAAACCCACCTCCCGATTAACTGTCTTGTGTTGTATTTTTTAATCCTCACATAAATAGTTGTATAGTGTGTCCCGTTTTGAATCAGCAATGAGCAGTGCTTCCTCCACATTGGGTCAGACAGAGCAGAGACAGTACAGTGTGTAAGAGATCACACAACCAGAGCAGCAATGCTTTCACTCATGTATGTGAAAGCGAATCTTACGATAATACATTTGACAATTCAGAGACTAAACCCAGTGTGACGGGGCTTAATGTTAGTGGTTGTGTAACTTCAGAATATTTACTCCAAGAAACAATGATTTTAATGATGGGCTGCTGGTTAATACAACTAAAGCAGCAAAAGCCCATCTCAGGGGCCATTTCTGTCAATCAAAAAACAGATAGACACAGGTTCACCAACACTGGACAGTTGAAGACTGGAGACACAGCCTGGTCTAATTAATCTGCATTTCTGCTGAGGGTCACAGATGGTAATCAGAATTTGGCATGAACAGTCAAAGGGTATCGGAGGGCAGGGAATGCTGAAACCTGGACTCTGCAAGACCTTTGAAGGTGTCCTGTGGTATCTGCACGTTGCAGCAGGTCCTATAAGTACTGTTCAGAGGACTTGTCCAACCAGGCCACCTTTTTCATCTGCATTGAAAGCTGAGGCATGGACTCTGCAAGACCTCTGATAGTGTCCTCTGGTACCTACAGCAGATTCTACAGCAAGTCCTCATGTTGTGAAGTTGAAAGGCGTAAATCTGATGAACAGCAATGTTAAGTAGGTGGGATTATTTAAATTAATGTCCACTTGAATGTCCAAACCCAAGGTTTCCTGCAGGAGAATGCTCTGAGCTTCACACTCCGCAATGCACCAGACATTTCATCAGTGCTCGAAGGTCCAGTTCTGACAAGCCTTTAGTAGGTGCTTCAAACACTGAGGCATAAACTCTGCAGGTTTAGGTGCCCCATAATATCTAGCTGAAAGATGTTACAGTAGATCTGTCAGAAGTGGACACCTGGTTCAGACACATTCTAATTGTAATTAAATATCGACTATTTGAATCCTAATCCAGCTGTGGATTCTTAGTTTTAACCATAGTGTTCAGAACCGCAATAGCTGTCATCAGGAAAGAGTTTTTGGACTCTGCAGTGTGGAACATCTCTGTTTCAGCACAACAGGACAACATCATGTCTGAAACTATACACAACTATTCATGAAACAGGAAAACCGATTAAAAACAAAAAAGAAAAGTCAGCTCAGAACCAAGAGGAGGCTAATGCTAATGAACAACTGCTATAGAACAGTTTGTTAACCCTGGTCCAGGAGACACCCCTACCCTGCATATTTTACACCTTTCCCTGATCCCACCAAACCAGATTCAATTAATCAGCTCATTTAGAAGACCTTCAGAGTTGCAGGATGAGTGTTAAATCTAAATCATGCAGGGCAGGGGTGCCTCCAGGACCAGAGTTGAGAAACACTTCTACAAAACCAAAACACAGCACATTCAACACTATAAACTTATTTCACAGAAGTACTCGACAAACAACAGGCATCAGTCCCGAGTGTGTACTACTACACACACATGAACAGATTAGACTGCAGCGTTTAAAGGCACTGGGAGCCGAATGGTCAGGGAGTCAGTCAGACTGGATAATAAAATATTAAACACACTATAAAACTGTAAATTCATTTTAAGAGATGTCTCTTCCAAACTAAATTAATGAGTCCAGAATGTCTCATTATATACAATAGAGTGATCGGATCGGTATCAACTGGGGGGCAAAATAGCTTGATCTGGACATTCCTATCCACAGTGATCTGAAGGTCGACTTGGTTGGACCAGGTGACCATTACTCCCAAGTCCAGTTCAAAGGTTTAAAGGCACTGGTCTGCTGGTTAGGGAACCAGCCTTGTGATTGGAAGGATGCAGGTTTGATTCCCTGAACTGGTAGGACAGTACAAAGCCAACAGACTCAGCATTCATGATATACATGCTATTGACTCTGTGTGTTTGAAAAATTGATTGAAAGGGGTGTGTTCAAAATAATAGCAGCCTGGAGTTCAATTAGTGAGGACAATCCTTCTGTGAGGAAACAGGTGTGAATCAGGTGGCCCTTATTTAAGAGTAAAGCCTGAGAAATATGGGTTGTTCGCGACATTTTTCTGAAGAGCAGCGAACTTTGATTAAAAAGTTGATTGGAGAGGGTAAGACTTATGAAGAAGTGCAGACAATAATAGGCTGTTCAGCCAAAAATGATCTCCAATGCTTTAAAATGGAGAGCAAAACCAGAGAGACGTGGAAGAAAACGCAAGACTACCATTCGAATGGATCGAAGAAAAGCTAGAATGGCAAAGGCTCAGCCAATGATCAGCTCCAGGATGAGCAAGGACAGTCTCAAGATACCTGTGAGTACTGTGACAGTTAGAAGACGCCTGTGTGAAGCTAATCTATTAGCAAGAAGTCCCCACAAAGTTCCACTGTTAAAAAAAAGACATGTACTGAAGCAGATACAATTGAAATGGAGAAACGTATTGTGGACTCATGACAGTAAAATTGTCTTTTTGGGTCCAAAGGCTGTAGACAGTTTGTCAGACGACCCCCAAACTCCAAATTCAAGCCACAGTACACTCTGAAGACAGTGAAACATGGTGGTGCAAGCGTCATGATATGGGCATGTTTCTCTTACTATGGTGCTGCTGGGCCTATTTACCACATACCAGGGATCATGGACCAGTTTGCGCATATCAGAATACTTCAACAGGTCATGTTGCCTTACGCTGAAGAGGAAATGCCCTTGAAATGGGCGTTTCAATAAGACAACAACCCTAAAAACACCAGTGAATGAGCAAAATCTTTGTTCCAGTCCAACAAAATTGAGGTTATGGAGTGGCAAACCCAATCCCCGGACCTTAATCCGATAGAAAACTTGTGGGGTGACATCAAAGATGCCGTTTCTGAGGCAAAACCAAGAAATGCAAATGAATTTTGGGCTACAGTCAAAGCATCCTGAGCTGAAATACCAGTTGGCAGCTGCCAGAGGTTGGTTGACTCTATGCAACAAAGATGTGAAGCAGTTCTAAAACACTGTGGTTATTTTAACTAAATATTAGGTTAGTGAGTCACAGGAATGTAAATCATAAAAACGAGGACATATTTTGAGTTTGTAAGGACAAATGCAGACACTGCTATTATTTTGAAAAGCCCAATGTTCATTTTTTGTTATTTTCTGTAAAGTAGTTACAAATTACATACATTTCTCTTCATGTTTTGATTTGGAACCGTATTAAATGGAAATAAAAAGTACTATAAAGTTGTTGTGCTTAACTCATGTTTTTAAACACACTGATATTATTTTGAACCTCAGTGAGAAAGCATAGTGGAACAATGTGTCCAAATTTCAGGAGCAAGTGGGTAATCAAACCATTATGCGAGTGGGAGACGAACATGTACATGTAGACGAATCCCACTAATAATCATGACCAACAACTATTAATAACTATGAGAGCTTTGAACTGGTTCTTGCTTTCCCAGTCCCGATCAAGTCCAGCCTCGAAACAAACGTTACGTGCTGCCCTAAGTGGCTTCAGGTGGCCTGTAACAAGGCTCCTCCTTCCACATCACCACAGACAGTAATAACAATGCAAAGCAACCAAACGTGAACACCACATGAGTTGTGCTACAGAAATGACAGAACCCGCTGACCGTCAGCTAATCAGATTAGCTAACAAAATGACTGCAACTGCAGGACCAGGCTGAAACATCTACATGTCTTGTCCTAAAGTCATCATCATGTCATCATTTTGTGGGTCCAGGAGCATCGTTGACCTGTGAATGTATGAAAACCCACAAACAAATAAATACATATATAGAAAGAGCAGTTTTATTGGTGGATGAAAGCACAATATGTGGTGAGTTTAACACAAAAGAAATTCCCAGGAATTAACAGCACCACCACAACACACACCCACCCACACACCCTAGCACACTAGAAGACTTGACGACTTGCACACATTCACACACAAACACACATTCACACGCATGGACACTGGAACAAATTTACAGAGATCACAGCATCGTCAGTCCTAGTGTTTTTGCTTTTTTTTTTTTTTTTTTTTGTAATTTTTTTAGTGCATAAATTGTTTGGTTTGAGATACAAAAAGACCCACCTGTTCCCTCCTCATAACTGCTTCCTATATACGCAGAGAATACACGCCGCAGCTGTACATCATCAATATCATACACAGTATATCATACAATTAAAAACATCCCAACTGTCACTCAAATGTATGTTGCCTGGCAACACAGTCATCCTTCCCCTCTTTGCGACATCACAGTCTGGTCTAGCTGGCTGATGCCATTGGGACGGACGTACACAATCACACGCACACACACACACACACACACACACACACACACACACACACACACACACACACACACACACACACACACTCCAGTTTAACCCAAGGGATTAGTCTCCCACACGATTTAACTTGTCCCGTTCCCCATCCTGAATCCCAGTGGTCGCCTAACAAAACGTCCAGTTATGCCAGTTTGCGACGAGCATCGGTCCAGTCCAAGTCCGCTTGGTTTGAGTACTTATGAATGCGTGATCATCGCTGATGCAGACACAGTGATCCAGATTGATGCAACCCTCCCAAATACCTACATCCGTTTCTCACAAATGTGCCCAAACACACACACACATACACGCAAGTTAAGTATACACATACACGTATATGCACATATACAAGTTAAGTCTTACACTGTGTTTGTGTGTGTGTGCATGCGTGCACATGTCTGCATATATCTGTATAGAGTTCTGCTTCTCCCCATGGGAAAGAATATTGCAATATTGCATTTGCTTCAGTCTCCTCCTTTTAAAAAGTTCGTCTTTTTTATTTCCGTCCTTAAACGTCTTTGCCAGGTTCTACTCATCCCTCTGGTAGTTTCCCCCATTCTGGCTCTAAAGCGTTCTGGAAGAAGTTCTGACTCTGTGTGTTCTAGGTTTTCTCCTCGCGCTCCGTCTTGCGCCTTGTGATATTCCGTGGTTTGATCTTTAACGACAGCTCCCACAGCGCCTCCTCAGCCAGGTGATCACTGAAATCGTTGAAGAACGAGACAATGTCGTCGTTGCGCTTCAGCTCGTAGTGCCTGCACACACAAATCCACAAAGTAGTTCATTCAATATTTCAATGATGCAGCAACAGTGCTAAATTATTTATGCTGTTTCTGACAACATTCTTCAGTTAAAGACTATTCATTTCCAGGACTCTCTTCTAACTTGTGGATAATTTTGTGATTCAGTTACGCTGCTGAAAAACATCCGATACAGTCCCACCAAACTCAGATCCATCAAGATCTCTCAATTAAAATGACCAAAACAGACCCTCAGCTGCAGAACTGAGGTAAAGTAGCCCTTCCTGTCCAAACAATATGTGGCAATACAGCTCTGCACTTATCCGTGTCCACTACACACACTCATCAGCTGGACAAGACCCATTCATGTTCACAAGGACGCGCCGAAGTAGAAGCACAGGAAGTACTTGAAAGAGTATCACTCACACTTGCTGGAAGCGTCTCATGCTGTCGAGGATGTTGAACTGCTGCCAGCGCTTAGAGAAATTCACCTTTCCTTCAATAAGGTCTGGATTCCCCAGGTGAACAAATGTCAGGTCCTGCAGGATCAACCCTCTGAGGAATTGGAGACAGAGAGGGGGTAAATGTGTTGGTTCAGATTAGACGTTTACTACCCAAATATATAGTCTAGAAAAATATATATGGTCCTAGAAAATGTATACTCTGTACTTGATACACACACATGCATACATACACAGCAACAAATGACTATTTAGGTCAAACGACCTTTCGATTATTGAAACAAATGAATATTGTAATTGTTAAAATTACCACACATATTAATGCCTTATTCAATCATTTATTTCCTGCTAATATAAAATTAGAAAAAATGAATCTCAATTTCCATATTTTCATGTCAAACTTTTAAATCATATGGAAAGCAAACACAACAAAATATGACTAAATTAAATCATCTTTCAGATCAGCAATAAAGAAAAACTGGAGAAATTCATTTTAGCTTTTTGTGTATTTTGTGTTACTGTTCTGTTTGGATTACTGATTTTTTTAACCCAGTTTGGCTGTTCACTTCTTATAGAATCTTTTATTTTGTAACTGTGTGTTTGTTTGTATCAGTGACTCTTATTTTGACAGTGAAACCTATTTTTACATGGTTGGTCTGTATTAGAGTCATTTATTTTGATGCAGTCTGTCTGTTTCTTGTATTAGTGACTTATTTTGTAACCGTTCGTATTAGAATCTTGTTTTGACATTATTTCGTATTTTTGTTCTTTTGTTTTAATTTATTTCTATTAAACACTCCTGACACGGTCTCTCATATTTTAGCACAAAGTTTCCCGCTATGAAAGTCAGACCACACATGCGCAACCATTGCAGTTTGGATTGTGGTGGATGGAAACAACATGGTTCAAACTACTGTGGTACCAATGGTTGTACTTCATGTGTTAGTTATATAGTATAGTCATGTGTACAGTCATTGTACTATGTTAGTTCAGTGCCATGGTGGTTTGTGAAGTGCACCTCTGTTTGTGTGTATTAGTGATTAATTAGTTTGAAATGGCCTGTGTGTGAGTGGTTGCCTCTCTCTCGTGCAACATTTTTTTTCTTTCATTTCGTTCCATATTAAAAGTTAACCATGGAGTCTGTCACCGTGAGACTGGTTTACTCTCAAGCATATGTCACACACACACACTCACAGGTAAGGGATGCAGGGAGGCTCCACATCAGCCAACGCTGCTCTGTAAGCTCGAAAAGAGGACGAGCTGTCAATCAGAGTGCAGTACTCCTCCAAACCCTGAGAGGCAGACAGACAGAGCGATCAGCTGTATTCATACCCAACGTATCACCACACACTCAAACACTGGACACCAAAACCTTTCTTAATTTCATTGGGCAACAACGACTGACCTCTGACGTCTGCTTCTGCCACTCGAGCCTCCTGATTGGTGCAGAGTCCAGAGCCGACAGAATGGCCAAGTATGAATTGAAGTTATTCAGTTTCCGCAAGTGCTATAAAGAACGAAGAACCAAGCTTTTACAACTAAAACATGGAAATATTTATGAACAGATCACAAAATAGATGCAAATGTTTACCTTCATGATCTTAATAAACTTAAGCAGAAGCTTCTCCCGATCCTGAGCTTTCTCCTGCTGGATGATAATAGAGCGCACCCTGGTGGAGAGAAGATAAAAAAACCAAACAAACAACATTTAGTGCTCACTTCTTGTCCAGAAGTTGTGCAGTACAGAGGTTCTCTTTGGATTAATTTATCCAGAACACACTGTTCCAGAAGTGTTCTCAGAAGTGCAGCCTCAGGTCCTTAGTGAGCTCCTTTATCTTAGCCATAACTGTCCACCAATCAACTGCAGAGAGCTGCTGTTTTTCACCTGTTGAGATGATTAAAACAGCTGTTCCCAATTAATCGGGGTAAGTAGGATGCTTTAGAACACTTTGGACTATTTGGAAATGGTATAGAACATTGGATTTCCCCATAGTCTTTGATCATTTGTAATGCAAATCAAATATCCATATGTTTAAAAATGTTAAAGTTGTTCATGCGGGGTCCTAACTTTTTTTCACATGACTGTACAGAAAAACAGAATACAGAGTACAGGTGTAGTGATCTACAAGTCTGTGTGTGTGGACTTGTGAAAGGTGTAGGCAGAGTGCAGCATGTAGTGTGGGTGTACCAGTAGCTCATGTTGTTAAAGTGCTCTGTAAACTGAGTCAGATTGGGACTCTTCTCCTCATTCTGCTCCTTCGCCCACAGAAGCACCTCTGGAATCTAGAGAAACAGAGTGTGTGCAGCACTTTGTCAGAATAACATCATTCTCTACATCCATCCACACACAGAGTTCTCCGTATACAGTGTTCTAAAGTGTGTACCTCAATCTTGTAGAAGAGTTCTGCGTCCAGAAGTGTGAGCTGATCAGCAATCTCATGACTGCGGAAATCATGTAGAGTGCCAGGTCTGAACAGACAAGTACAGAATTACACACGGGTGTGGACAGAAATGCGCATCCACATGCAGGGCAGAGTTCCAAGACAATGTGTGCGTGTGTGTGTGTGGGGGGGGGGTGTGTGTTGGTGTGTGGATATTCCATACCTGGCAGAGACCCCTCGTGCAGCAAGTGGCTTAAGGATGTGTGTGTGTCGCAACAGTCTCTTCTGTTCCACTTTATCCAGAATGTTCTTGCGGAGAACCCGGGCCAGGCTAAGTTCTCCGTTACACACAAGCCGGAATACCAGGTCCATCAGCTGCCTTAAGATATCCTCAGTCAGCTCCACCAGACTGAAATACACATACGTCCACATGTTTATAGACACGCTTTCTGCTTGGGTCCCTATTGTTATATGTGTGCCAAGACTGGTATTAATGTTATATCAATGATAAATATCTAAATATAATAAAGTAGATTCTTACTGACCACTGATTTTATGTTTATTTGGGTTTATTCTAATGTTAAATAGACTCTATTCATTCTAATATTACAATGCAAAACAAAATATTGAACTGACATCAGAACCAATAATCGTACTGATCCTGAACTCATGAAACCTTAAACCACTACTTGATATCACAATGTTTGTTGTTCCATGAGGTAATTCATGAAACATCTAATGTGGTTTTATTGTTCAGCTCAGCGGTGATGAAGTGCACTCACCAGAGCTCATCCACCACCCTCACCAGCACAAAGAAGGTGTTCTTACTGACCCGCTTCTTAAACGTGTCTGGACTGTGGCAGAAATGAGTGTATGTGCACCGGAGTTAAAGAACAAAACATTCACAGGAAACATCTCCCTCTAACACACACACACACACAGATAAAGTGTACACAATCATGATGTCTAGGGATGTTTGCATAAGTGTGTGCTAAGGTTAAATGGAAATTTCAACATTTCAACATAATTCAGTGACAGAGATGCAAACAGTCATTCAGCGTGGTTTCTTTAGATTCAACCCTAATTCTAATCCACCCAACCTGAGCCGACTAATTACTATTACTAATAACTGCCTTCAGAACTTCCTGATTACCTAACTGGGGTGTGTTAGATTTAGATTGGAGCTGAAGCCTGCAGCTCTCCAGGAGCAGGGTAGGTGACCCACACACAGTAAAGGATATCTGTAGTGTAGCTTTTTGATGAGGTCTTCGGGGGTGATGAAGGTTCTATACGTTGTCAGGAAAGCTTCACAGTACAACACCAGATCTGTAACAGAGAGAGAGATGGAGTTAAACATACACCGAAAAACATCACAAGAACATCAATCAAGCAATTCTAGCACATAAAATTAGTTACATGACTATTGTATTACTGAATGAGTAATAAATATGAATTTTGTTAAGAAAAACGTTCCGAAAAATGTCCTAGGCATAGGAGATTACCTTTGCGGTCCGTTTCTGTAGCATGGACTAACAGAATATCACTGGATCCAGCTCTAACATCAGGCCCATCATCACCCTATTAGAGAGAGAGAGAGAGAGAGAGAGAGAGAGAGAGAGAGAGAGAGAGAGAGAGAGAGAGTTGGAGAGAGGGGGAGAGAGAGATATTACTGCAGACCAGTCAAGCCTGGCCCAATGAGCCAGCTCCCTATAACACTGCACCAGCTGAGAGAGTGAGTGAGTGTTGCTGGACTGATATCTGCCTCTGCGGAGAAACTGTAAATGCCTCTGTCACACATGCACACTACTGCCCTTCTCTTTTTATATCGACAGGCAGATTCAAACACACTCCATATGAAATATAAACCCTTTGTATTAAATATCAACACACACAGCTGCTGCTGGCAGACTGCTGCAGCCATGGCACACACTCTGAATGCATTATGAGTGGGACACTGGTCAGGTGCAGTAAACTAGATGAGCAGCAGAGGGCGACACAATACCGAAAAACAGCTGACTCAAAATCAGAGCACACGCCTTTATCAGTTCCTTAACAAAAGAGGTTATCAAGCATGAGGCTGCACGACTCATCTGATTGTTACTATTGATACACATGTGACTAGCCAAGATTAATGCATCGTTATCAGCTGAGATATCACATCACGTTGCTTTACACATGTGACACTGGAGAGAAGGAATTAGATTTGTAAAATGTAGCATTAGATGGCAAAGCAGGTTTATTTATATCTCACGTCACATCACACGCACAATAACTGCATCTGTCTCGCAGAAGCGCACACACACACACACACACACACACACACACACACACACACACACACACACACACACACACACACACACACACACACGTAAAAAGCTTGTTAATGTAAATGTGGCAGCTGATATTTATAGTGTATGAGAATCTCATTAAGAATGAATCAATAGAAATGCTCCAAAATGTCTCCCAATTAAATTCATTCACTTTGATTTGCACCTATTACTGACACAGCTTGTCTAGTCCTTGTAGAGAGGTACTGCCAATACAATAGGACTCTATGGGGCTGCTTGCACCATTGTGATATTCCTCACACCAATTATTCTGACATTGTAAAAGGACTGGCCAGCATTACTCTGACCAAGGTCTGATGATGTGACTAACCATGCCATCTGTGACAGCAGCAGTATTTGGATGGGCATTGTTCTTTTCTTTGTGTTCAGAAAAGGTAGGGCCACAAGTTGCAGAACCTCATTAAGGTACTGGGGATCTGAGAGTGCCTGTAATGAAGGTGATCTGGCATTGTACCAATTAGCCCCATGATACCAGTGCTTCTGGACTTGTGATGTGTCACAAACTACTGATCTTGACAACAAATTTATTTTTTTGGTTTCGACAAAAGTGTCACTGAAGATGACCGACTGTTATTCTGAGTGACTCAGTGACAGTCTGGTATCACTGACACCATTGCTGTTGTGCACTGCAATCGACTCCTTCTGGGTACAACTGTTTTAAAGATAAGCGTATGTGTTTGAGGAACTTTGTGGAGCAGCACTTTGAATGGCATTTGTAAAGGCTTGTACCTCAGTTTTGAGAGTGATGCGATTCATGATCTCTTTGTGATCCACAAGAGAAAGCTCATCCACATCCTCGTTAACTGCGTGGGCCGACTCCACCGACCTCAACCTGAAACAAGCAAATCATGTTACACATGCACAGACAATCATACACACACTCAAAAAAGGCTCAAGCAGAGCTTTATCCGTACCTGTCCTTGGCTAAAGCCTCTTTACTATTTGATGGAGCTATGTGGGGAGCAGGGTCCTCAATGACCTCATCGTCACAGTGTGTAGGCGTGTCCTGGAGAAAAAGACTACAGTCTGAGAAAATTCACATACACACATCCAAAAGGCAATATGATACAGAAACACAATCTGGCTCTATTCATTCATTCATCTTATTTGCCTGCGGTGGGTTTGGAGACTACACAGAATCCTTGGTTGCAGTCAAAGTACGGCCATTTACAGATGGCTGTGGCATCACCAACGCTTGGAACAACGCAATGCTCGAAAGCATCCAACTCTGTGTCCTTCACCTCCTAACTTGTCCCTGCCCCATGCAAGCGAGGATATGATCAACTTCCTCAAACAAATTTGTATTTAACTTTTCATCTTAGTGTAGAAATCTCTTAAAGTTCGACATGTCTTCCTTCAGTGTTTAACAGAAATTGTGAGGTTTGTGGAATTGTGTCTGGGCAGAGTTGCATTAAATTCATAGGTGATTACAGTTTCAATGTCAAATTTCCCTTCAGCTCTGGGTTTCAGCCTTAGGTTTTGAGTTCATATTTAATGAAGATCTCCAATTGTCATTTATTTCTGAAGATTTCCACGATGGGGACGAACAGTTCTGAGCACAGAGGGTAACCGTTCCAGTGGATTTTCTACACCTACACGGTTTGGTGTGGAATTGTGGTCTCAGCACAGTTAGCTAACTGTACATGTGACAATGGAATCATTGTGAGATCAGCTGATCGGCCTCACATTTGTATCAGCTTGTTATATGTTGCCAGAAAGATATGGCATGGGCTTAGTAACCATTTGACCCTCGGCGTAAAATCCTGTAATATTGCTGTACTGTCTCAGTCTGCATGCTTCTTTCCCCAAAGATGCTGCTTCTGCATCTTTCAAATTGTCAAACCGCATGAAGGCATAGTGATTTTTTTCCCCAATGTAGTGAATTACAGCCTCCTCCTGCAGGTGGAGTCACCCCGGGAAGAGTGGGATGACCAAGACCAACGTTAGCGGATTCATTGCTGATTCATTTTTGCAGCCCATCCTCATTTTACAATCACACAGGTACTCACTGAATGGTGTGTAGTGTCACCGTTGGCCTGTGTGGCGGAGTACAAGTTCACATACTCTCCCTCTCCACCTTCATCATTAGCACTTTCACTCTACGAGGAGACAAAAGGGACAATAAATACCTTAGATAGCCATGTACACAGAAACACATTCAAACGAAATACACTCTGCTTTCACACACTTGCTGAACCACAAAGACCACAATGTACCTGCGACTGACACAGTTATGGTGTCTGGATAATTGCAAAAACACATACAGGGCTACAATCAGAGCCATCAAAGTTACAAATAACCAGGAGAATGTGCTCATAGGCTTGTCTGCATGTGTGTATATAAAAATGCAAAAGAACTGTAGCTTTGACTATAAGAGACCACAGTGCATGTTGCTGCATTCGCTGGTCTGCTTGCCAGGCCAATGCTTTGTGATGGTGGAAAAGGGAATAAAAGAGGATAGTTGGCCTATAAACTACAACGGCCTACGTTCCATACTTTGACCTGCAACCTATAGTGCCCTATGTTCCATATCATGGCCTAGGACCTATACAGGCCTACATCCTTTACCAATTTAAGTTCTATACCATGGCTTATGCCCTTTATCAAGCAATGGTAAAGCCTTAAATTTCAAAAGGCTCTTCATACTCACACATACTTATACACTGATTATTTACAAAATCAAACAAGGTTCATCTAGGACACCTGGAGCATTTTTGATTTTTAAGGGTGTAATAATCACATGCACTAGTGCTTCAATACACTCAAAGAACACTGAGCCAGGGAAGACTTTGAGGAAGATGTTTTTAAGCACCTTGTGTCCTAAATAGTCCTTAGCCCAGAAAGGGATTTCAAACTAAACCTTAGCTGTAGGGCTGCCTCCCAGCAAATCAACTTGTGTGTGTGTGGGTGTGTGTGTGTGTGTGTGTGTGTGTGTGTGTGTGTGTGTGTGTGTGTGTGTGTTAGACTGCAGAGATTATAGTCAGTGGATAGGGGCAGAAACGACCTGTAGTAACTCGTCAAGAACACAAGCAAGAACATTCCAACCCGGCCTACTCTTTCTCGCAGCTCAATACGCTTCCCTAGGAGAGCAGGAAGCATCCTCTTGTTTTATTCCGTCTGAGGAATTCTGGAATGCGAACATTCCACAGTGACTCGAGGGAGGGATATGTGTGTGAGTGAGAGAGTGAGAGAGAGAGATAGAATATCCATATGGTTCTCACACACACACTCAGGTCAATCACTGTTTTCTTGTGGCCATGTGAAGGAAGACAACACATGGTCAAATACTCAAATTCTCAATCACCACATCGCTCAACCTCTCTCACACACACACACACACACACACACACACACACACACACACACACACACACACACACACACACACAGAGTTATGGATGGAAAGCATTTTGTCAAAAATACTAAAGGTTTCAGAGATAAAACAGTAGTAGCCATCTGTTGTCATCCCTGACTTTTTTTACATTAAGAGACAATCAATGATGTATCAATCAATCAATCTCCAAATGTGCTCATATAATTAGTGGCAGGCAAAAGTTTGGGAACAAGTTTGGAGATAACACACACACACACACACACACACACACACACACTATTCCTATTTGCAGTTCCAGGCCTCAGTTTCACCAACACAATTCCAGTTAATTCAAGTCTTAATTGCATTATGAGAGACAACACCCCTTCTATTGCTGCCACAGATATACAAATGCACAAACTATTGTCTAGTCCCTGTAGAGAAGTACTGCCACTAGTATAGGAGCAAGATAAACAGACATTAACCTACTGAAACCAAGCTACACTTTTCACTGAATGCAATCAAATCTTCACAGCAATGTACAACTCTCATAAAAGCCCTTCAGTAGAGACAGTTACTCCAACAACTAAAACTCTTTTAATGGTTTAATGGCGTAACTTCTTATGGTCACTCTTGCTCTTTGGGCGTCAGTTATATTAATGCTTACAGTGCTCGGCAGCTGCTTAGAGGAGCCCATGGCTGCTGATTGTTGGAACAAAGAGTCGGTTTTTATAAAGCTTTGAAATTTGCATCACTTGGACTTTCCGAACAATGATTGTGAACAAAACATAGTGCTAACAACATTATCTAACAATTTGATTAAAGTTATCAGAGTTCTAAGTTCTAGAGGTGCCCCAACTTTTGCATGAATATACAGCTTTAGAGTGGAAAATCGGAAAGGCACAAAGTATGAATAATAATAGAAGTTAATTCTCTACCTGCTTAACTGTTCACATTAACATTTTGAGCAGGGGCGACAAAACGTTGCATGCCACTGTAGCCAACATCAACTAGAGCAGACAACTCTACCAATATCTGAAGATACTTAAACATGTACTGATCAGAGTCAATACCACCCAAAGCCAGTTTGGACTACAGTGTGGGGTCCATAAAGATGGCACTGAGGTCAGAACTGCAGCACAAGGCACTGAGGACAAGAAGGCTCCTGAAATCCTATGTACTCCCTCTCATCCACTGAGACCTTCTGGCTTCTAATGGTCCAGAGGGAGAGTTCCAGCACAACTGCCCATTTAAGTCCCTCATGTGCATTTCAGCACTGATCCTAGACCAGCCCCTAACCACTCCAGTGGCAGACCCAGAGCTTCAGTGAGAAGGGCTTTAAATCAGGGCCAAAAACGTCCACTCCAAACCCCTACACACAGATTAAAACGGGGG
Source organism: Acestrorhynchus altus (assembly GCA_034509495.1). Classification (NCBI taxonomy): domain Eukaryota; kingdom Metazoa; phylum Chordata; class Actinopteri; order Characiformes; family Acestrorhynchidae; genus Acestrorhynchus; species Acestrorhynchus altus. Next base: position 6,950,650 of record CM067516.1, on the reverse strand, counting down.
GGTGGGGGGTAGATAAGCGCGTGGGTCAGGGACTTAAAATCTTAAACCCAGATAAATGCAGGACTGGAGATTAGATAAAGCGCTCAGGTCTGCCTCTGGCCAGCCGCACACTAAGACACCAGAGGGCTGGATCAGGGCAGGAAAGCGTATAATCAACCTTGAAGCAGCATTTAAATAATGTTTAAAAAGCCAACTCTTGCCAAACATCCAGCAGTGTACACGAGACACTCATGAGAAACTCAAATGCAGCCACCAAGCCAACCACATACATTAAAGAGCAGGACTACACAGGAATTCAGATCGGCTCTCAACGAGGCAAAAATAGCACCGCAGAACATGATGTGGTTTGTGTGTATATTTAGAATTCAATATATCTGAAGCCTAAACTTTGAGAGGGCTCAAAGAAAGCCATGAAAAAGAAACTAACAAAGAACACAAGCAGCACAAACAAAGGCTAACCTAACCACACACAGAATCCAAAATGGAAAAACAGAAAATAACATGCTGTAACCATGCAGCAAACAAGCATACAGTGGAATAAATGCAGCCCTTCAGAAGCAGATTTGAGGGAAATGTTGTACTTCCATTTTCATTTTTTGACATAATTTGAAAATACTGATGAATGGATCTGTAGAAACAGTCCAAATTGTCCTCAAATAAAACCTATTTACATTTACTTTCACCAAAAATGAAGGTGTTGGCACTTTAAAATTAGTAATTTTTGTAAATTTGTAAATTCAGTTTTGGTCCGAAAGCAATAACACACACACCTCAGCCTTAGACCAAAAATATAGTCAATGCAAGGATGCAAACGCCAATGTTCTGTAAATGCACAAACTTCATGTGTTAAACAGTTGCGCCACACAGCAAGCACCAAACTGTTCTAAGCACACGTAAAACATCTACGCCTTGAATCTGAATCTAATGAGAGTTCATGTTCTTTTAATTGCTCAGGATTCCATCCTCTTACATATCTCTGCTGCTCTTGAACAAGTCTGCGATGTCACAAAACACTCAAGAACATCAAAAAAGCTCACCATGGGTGTGGTCAGAGAGGCGTGGCCACTAAGGAATGAGTTAGACACAGATAGGCTGAGACCAAGAGCAGACTCCGCCTCCTCCGGAGCGCCAGCGGAAGGAGGGAGAAGTGAAAGGGAAGAGGAGGAAGAGGAAGAAGGAGAGGAAGAGTGAGGTGCCTAAAGAGAGAAAGAAGGAAAGAAATGCAGAAAGAGATCAGAGGAAAGGAATGATGGGTAGAAAGAAGGTGGAAAAGAAAGAGAAAGGAAAAACAGAGGAAGAAAGAAGTGAATGATCTATTGGGAAAGAAAAGAGTTAAAGAACAACCAGCATGGCACAGTAACAGAAGAAAGACTAGAAAAAAAGAGGACAGAAAAGTAGGCTTCAGTCAGAATAGACAATATATATCCAAATGTTTGTGGACACCCTATAATGAATTATTCAGCTACTCTACGTTGTACTCCTTGCTGATAAAGATGTGCAAATGCACACACAGCTTTAGAGTAGAGAAGTGCTGCCAATAGTATACAGGACTCTCCAGAGCGCACAAACGTGAACCTGTTGGCAACTAACTACTAGTTTCAGTTTGATATTTCACAAGTAACTCCGGATGAAGTCAAGTCAGAGAAGGTAAAAAACTGCTAAACCAATGTTTTCTGTCCGAATGAATCTAAATCCAACACAGAGGTTCAGCAGCCATGTGCACAGACCGTACTTATATATAACGGTTGAATGAGAAACTGCAGGCTGCTGTAACTGCTGTGTCGTAAACCTGAACTCATGAAATACTGATCATGTGTTTAATGTCAATGACCAGCTCTAAGGATCAGCTAGAGAGATACTGGCCAATCACATATTTGGGCTAAAAATTGTCTGATACAGACAGGATTTAGAAATTTTAGGGAATTATTATGTAAACAGCAGCAGTAAAACTGTGTTGCACATCACTATGGTTTAAGTTGGCAAATAATCCTTAAACTTTAAGACAAAAACTAATGCACTTCCTCTTGTAGGGGTGTTGATTGATATACTGGAGCATTATATATATATATAAACTTTTCTTTTACACAGATTTATGCATATGACAGTATGACAGAAATGCACTCTACTGTCTTACACAATACTGTATATTGAATCGTAACCCGAGTATCATGATGCATATCAAATCAACACAGCTCTAGTGTCTTCTGAGTACCGCTTTATAGAAAAAGAATGTTTAAAAGGACCCCACGGCCCAAATTCCCACCAGAAGTCAAGCACAGCAGTGACTCCCACCTGTTGCTGCATTGTTCTTCAATGGATCCTCATGTTTACTCATTAATTACTTCATAAATCATTAATCAGTGACCTCTCTATGTCCTCTTCATGTCCTTTGAAGTGGCCACCCTGTAGGACACACTGATCTTCTTACAGGTACCACAGTTTGACCCCTGGCCTTCAGGGGATTAACCTGTAACCTGGCTCTGTTCTCCAGGGGTTGGCCATTAATTACTGATAATGTGTAAACTGGCACGCGAGTGTGCACACGCATGAGTGTATGTGTGTTTGCGTAAATGCAATACTTAGTTTTTATGCACGTGTGTGTGTGTGTGTGTGTGTGTGTGTGTGTGTGTGTGTGGGGGGATGCATTCATTTGTTTGAAAGTTGTGTGTATATGTGAGCTGCATGCCTTTTGTGTGTGTGTATGTGTGTGTGTGTGTGTGGGGGGGGGGGTACTGTACCAGCTGTCTCTGTTTTGGCGGCAGGGCAGGTGGTGGTGGGGGCTCGTGCACTGAATCCGAGCTGCTGTAAGACTCATGGATGCCGTAAACCTCTTGGAAGTGTTTGTTTCGTCGCTGCTCATAGATGCGCTCGCTCTGAGGAGTCTGGTAGAAGACTGATGGCTGTGGCTCTGAGTAATCCTCCACAAACTGCATATACTGCATGACTGCACAGACACACACACACACACACAGATCAGAAGCTGCATGTACTGCTAAAAACTGCAGAAACTCACCATCACATGTTTGCAGCCACTAACACATTTCAGAACCTACAATTTTTCGCGCATTTCTGAGACCTGGGAGTTTGTGACCCAGATTTGATGTTTTCAGACCAGTGTGAACACAAATCAGATTTTGTCAAATCAAGTTTGAGCTACTTTCATTTGTGGCTTTACATCAGACATATATCTGATTCCTAGCCTGTGATCTCAGTGATGTCCACTTTACAATTTGCATCTTGCTCTAATAAAGTGTAATCTGAGTGCAGAATCCAGTTTAATGACTCACAGAGTAAACTGGGGAGCACAGAGCCATTTGGGATTCACTTGTAGTTTGATGTTTACATCACATATGATTCCTTCTTGAGGCAGAAAGATCAGATCTGACCAAAAACTCTCGGAATTGAACAATGATGCCTATAAAGTCAACATGGCCTCGTCTAGGAGTGCCAGGTTCCTGCAGTTTACAGGGACGTTTAATCAGTTGTGCTTGAGCTGAAATAGCACAGAATTGTGCAGGAAACCTGTGCTCTTTTGCCCTTGTTCACACCAGTAATCGGGGTAATATTGCCATTCACATCTGCCATCTGCCGTGATCAGATTCCTGCTGGAGGAAGGGCATGGCATACAGTAATGCAGTCACCTTCCCCTTGTTTTTTGGGTTAGTGTGCTCAGCTACCTCCTGTGGTCTTAAGGTTATTTCATATTTTCCTCTGGTGCTTTGCTGTCGGGGACACATTGAGACACTTTATTACAATGAACCTTATTAATGCCAATGGCTGCAACTTAACATACTAGTTTTGCTCTTCTTCTCTGGTAGAGGTGGCGGGCTGTCACTGTCACTTGGAGACTGGACTCCACTTCCGTTACACTGCGGCCCAGGAGACACGGGAGTTACCAATGGAAATGGTGGGGTGGGCGTGTCATCTTCCTGCAAATTGTCATAGTGCGAGGGAAGCCGTTCATATAGCGGGCACGACGACAGGATCGGAGCGGAACGCCGCTTTTTCTGTGGCAGGGCTGGGGGTTGCTCCCCATTGGATGCTCCAGCAGAGGAGGGCGGAGTCCACTGATCCAGAGAGCTCTGGCTGCTCAATGGGGCGCTGAAACGGGGGTGGGTTGGGCCAGCGGACGGAGACTCAATCAGGCATTCTGGGAGAGGGCTCAGGCAACCACTAGTAACTGTGGGAAAGGGTAAAGGCTCGGACACGGAGAGATCCTGATGGAGGAAGTCATAGTCAGGATCGTATCCTTCTGTGTTATCTGGAAAGAGAGAAAGAAAGAGTCACTGATACAAGTGTAATGCGTACATGCCTTCTATGTAACTAGTTTATCATCACATCATTATCACAGTGAGGAAAAACCCACTGGCAGATTTAAACCGTACTGTCGTAGTAGAGGCAGAAGCTGTGGTTTGAGGTGGGAGGTATGCACTATAGCAGAGTTTCTGCAGTATTTCAGTTTCAGCCTCAGACGTTCTGACCACAGAATTACACAGGCTGTCTGATGTAAACTGAATGCTAAAATCACCACAGAACTCAGAATATCTCCACTTGCAGAACCTTTCATCGGGCTCTGACTGTTTGTGCTTCTGCGCACCACTTTTATTTGTCCCATGGGAACAAATGTACTGTTTATCAAGCTAAAAGCAAGTATTTAGCAGCTGTCATTCCTGAACACCAATGAGCCTTTTAAAGTGCCTGCTGGAGCAATGAGATTTTCAAACGAATGCTGAATTTAGTTTGAAGATGGCAGCAAGTAATCAATATATATATCCATATCCTCCAGGTTTGCTGATCTGTGCACTTCCTGCTGCTCCTGATTTTGCCAACTTTGATTTTAAAAGCATACACAAACATAGAAATTCTGTTTTCTTTAATGTACAATTCTCAGATATCATTAAACTCAGCTACAGAGCAAACCTTTTCTTTGTACAAACCAAATAGAAATGAGTGCAGTATGTGTATTGGCTTGGAACCGGCTTGTAGCAGGCTGTGTGTGCCCTGACCCCAGACGAAAACAGTTCTGGCAATGCAGCATCTGAAGAGTATTGCCTGTTTTGTGTTGTGTATCCTGGGCTTGGGAAATGCATAATGTGTCTAAAACCTCCATCATAAAACAGCAGTGCTGTGCATTACATGATTTCCTTGTAATGGCTTTGGTCTTTCATTGCTGAAGAAAGATAGAACAGGTTGCCAGCTACAGTGGGGAAAATAAGTATTTAGTCAGTCACCAATTGTGCAAGTTCTCCCACTTAAAAAGATGAGAGAGGCCGTTAATTGACATCATAGGTAGACCTCAACTATGAGAGACAAAATGTGAAAAAAAAATTGAGAAAATCATTTTGTCTGACTTTTAAAGAATTTATTTGCAAATAATGGTGGAAAATAAGTATTTGGTCACCTACAAACAAGCAAGATTTCTGGCTGTCACAGACCTGTAACTTCTTTTTTAAGAGGCTCCTCTTTCCCCCACTCATTACCTGTATTAATGGCACCTGTTTGAAGTCGTTAACAGTATAAAAGACACCTGCCCACAACCTCAAACAGTCACACTCCAAACTCCACTATGGTGAAGACGAAAGAGCTGTCGGAGGACACCAGAAACCGAATTGTAGACCTGCACCAGGCTGGGAAGACTGAATCTGCAATAGGCAAGCAGCTTGGTGTGAAGAAATCTACTGTGGGAGCAATAATTAGAAAATGGAAGACCTACAAGACCACTACTAATCTCCCTCGATCTGGGGCCCCACGCAAGATCTCAGCCCGTGGGGTCAAAATGATCACAAGAACGGTGAGGAAAAATCCCAGAACCACAAGGGGGGATCTAGTGAATGACCTGCAGAAAGCTGGGACCAACGTTACAAAGGCTACCATCAGCAACACACTACGACGCCAGGGACTCCCCCTGTCCCCCTACTTAAGCCAGTCCATATCCAGGCACGTCTGAAGTTTGCTAGAGAGCATTTGGATGTTCCAGAAGAGTATTGGGAGAATGTCATATGGTCAGATGAAACCAAAGTAGAACTATTTGGTAAAAACACAACTCGTCGTGTTTGGAGGACAGTGAATGCGGAGTTGCATCCAAAGAACACCATACCAACTGTGAAGCATGGGGGTGGCAACATCATGCTTTGGGGCTGTTTCTCTGCAAAGGGACCAGGACGACTGGTCCGTGTACATGAAAGAATGAATGGGGCCATGTATTGTGAGATTTTGGGTGCAAACCTCCTTCCATCAGCAAGGGCAATGAAGATGAAACGTGGCTGGGTCTTTCAGCATGACAATGATCCCAAGCACACTGCCAGGGCAACAAAGGAGTGGCTTCGTAAGAAACATTTCAAAGTCCTGGAGTGGCCTAGCCAGTCTCCCGATCTCAACCCCATCGAAAACCTTTGGAGGGAGTTAAAAGTCCGTGTTGCCCGCCGACAGCCCCAAAACATCACTGCTCTAGAGGAGATCTGCATGGAGGAATGGGCCAACATACCAGCAACAGTGTGTGCCAACCTTGTGAAGACTTACAGAAAACGTTTGACCTCTGTCATTGCCAACAGAGGATATACAACAAAGTATTGAGATGAACTTTTGTTATTGACCAAATACTTATTTTCCACCATTATTTGCAAATAAATTCTTTAAAAGTCAGACAAAATGATTTTCTCAATTTTTTTTTCACATTTTGTCTCTCATAGTTGAGGTCTAACTATGATGTCAATTAACGGCCTCTCTCATCTTTTTAAGTGGGAGAACTTGCACAATTGGTGACTGACTAAATACTTATTTCCCCCACTGTAGTTGCTGAACCAGCAACCTTACTGGGCATGTTCTGTGGTGTAATGATGTTTAGGTGTCTTAAATCTGTCACTCTGAATACTATGGGAGTTGTTCCTAGTTTATTGTCATCTATGATCTTTTCCTGTTTAAAAACACGAGACAACAGGTAAAATCCCTTCTTTATCCATCAACATGTGTAGACTCCAAGAGCTCTCAGCTCAAATGAGAAGAAAGCAAAAGCTGTAACTATGTAAGATATGTCAGCAGTTGAAACCACAATCAGGCAGTTGGGACAATTTGTCAGAAAGCAGAGATAAACATACTGCCCCCATGTATGCTAAGGTGCATGGAAAGGCTATGTTTACATTACAAGCTTCATTAATTAAATTGCATTTTTTTCCTCACAGCAGATTTGATTTTGACTGTTCACATTCATTAACATAAATGACCTGTATCTGCCTCTAATGTGAACAAAACTGTTCCGGAAACAGCACATGAGCATACTGATACATTTATGCACATTGCCCGTTATCAACAATGAAAAAATCTTGACCATTCACATTCATGAGGCATCCCCACCACTGAATGTGTATCCAGTCCAGGACTGCAGAAAGAGGCTAAAATCAACCAAAGGACCAAAATTTGGTCCTAAAGAGGAAGTTTTGGTCTGGATCAACCATACCATGGCAGGATAGTCTTCCACCATGCTCACTGTGCCATGCAAGCACCAGAAGTTGGATTCTGGCAAGGAGACAGAATTCAGCAAAACATCTAGCAAAACTTGCTGCATTGACAAAACGCCGGCATCAGACACACACACCCCACTCCAAACCAAACAACGTCTAGTGTGTGCAATGCAGACCAGTAGGTGATGACGTAGCAAGTTTTTTAGTGTGTCACTAAACTGCAGGGTAAAACCAGAACAAAGTAGAATAAAAGTACAAAGTACCAAGAACACAAACATTTCAGGTGTGATGCGTCACCATTCAGGTGATGTGTCACCGTTTCAAAATCAATAATGAGCCACCTCCCTGACAGGAGCCAGATGAGACCCACAGAACCTGGCATCTTAACATCACCAAGAAACAAATTCAATTACACCTGGAAATGTGTGTAGTGGTCAGATGAGTCAAAAAAATAGAATAGTGGCTCTTTGATACTCTGGGCTGTTTTGCTGCCAGTGGTCCAGGGGCTCTTGCTTAGGACAGTGGAGTAATAAATTCAATTTAATGCCAGAATATTTGAGCTAAAATGTGAATTCCTCTGCCAGATGGCTGAACTGGACCATGCTTGGGTCAGACACTGACCCAGCGAAGGTTTTGCAATGGCCTCAGATTCTAACCCAATTATAAATCTGTAGAGGGCAGAGGGCAAAACCAAATGCAATGTTCTGAATGGAAGACTGGTCTGAAGTACCTCCACAAGTGTTCTCCAGCTTTGTTAGACAATACAGAAAGTGGGTGCAAGCTGTTGCAATTTTCATGGGGCTTCCACCAAATACTGAAATTTGGGCTGCCAATATTTTTGTCATCTGCATTTTTGTTTCAAAAATCCTTTTGACAATAACAGTATGAGGCTTACTTATTTGAAGTCCAACATGTCACTCATTGCATGTAATCTTATGTGTACTTGTTTTTCTACATTTTAAAGTACAGTCGTTCTAGTCATTATCGTCCTAACAAAGCGACCTGATTTTACTTTTCATAAATGTTGCTTAAACTAAAGAGGACAACGTTATTCTTCGATAAACTGGTTCCATTTCAAGTGGGTTTGTGGGTTATGGTGGGTTTGTTACAGTTCCATTGGCTGTGTGTGTACATAAGTGCGTTTGTACACGTACCAAGTGTTTCGCAGCTGGTGTTGCGCGAGCACTGGCCGCTGTCTCTCTCCAGGGATGAAAGCTGCTCGTCAGACTTGCTCAGTTTTCCCATGCTGCTACAGGGTGAGAGGCGGGGAGAATCTCCACCGTACGATTGGCTGCCACCAGAAAAACGCCTCTGGAGGAGGTCTACCTCGTACTCCTGCTGCTGTTACCACAGAAACCACAAACAACAACAGCAGCAAGCATGTTAAAAATACAGCTTTATGGGAACTAAATGAGTGCATAAAAGCTGCAGAACTTAAAGCCCCTGAATACTGTTTGAAGAAAATAAAAAAAATAAAAATAAATAAATAAAATTATATATATATATATATATATATATATATGAGTGCAAAAGTAGTCCTGCATGTACTACACCATTTAAGGTAGAACTTATAATTCCAATAGCTGAGCTGGAGAATATCTTCAGCCTTTCTGCATTGGTGCAGAACGAAACAAAACAAAACCTTTTCATGTTGTTTTAGTAAATAACAAGGGAAACAATAATAACATTAAACTAGCAAGAATGTGGCCGACAAGACCAGGAAACCTGGTGGTGAAGCTACTATAGTAATGTCTTTGTACCAGTTGTTTTCATACGTCAAATGAAGCGCACCAGAATTTGTTTAGAAACAGACCAAGAACCACCTACTCAGGCGATCTCAGTCCACTAGTTAGGTGCACAACCATCTCTCACAAACTTTGTTTTGCAGGAAGCCTTGCATTGAAGCCTTTACTCTAAAAAAAACCACACTAACAGAGCAATCACACCAAGGTTTGTTATAATCAAACTACGGCAAACAAACACTCAATATACCAAGATGATATGAGCTGTTGGAGGTGAATTTGCTGGAGTAAATACTGGAATAAATAATAAGGGGTCATGAATTGGGTGATGATTGTACCTGTTTAAGTGCTCCAGGTGGTAGGTTTAGGCCACAGTTCCGACTCATGGGCGCTACGATGGCAACGCGAGTGGGAGAGGGGGCTGACTGGCGCTTCTTAGGAGGCAGAGCTGGTGGGCTGTGGGCAGGACATCCATACTTACGTTAAAGACATATTGAATGTGTAATAAAAACATAAAACATGAAAAAAATGACCAAATACACACAGAGCAGATGTTAGTGAGGTCTACCACACACACACACACACACACAACACAAACACTCATACACACAGGCCAATGGTGGGTTTCTGGGAATGTCAAACACTTTTCTGGACCTCAGCTAGTAGGAAACCAGGGAAAAGAGGGATCTGACCAATCACAAATTATCAAGCGGTTGGGATTAGAAAGGGTGATACACTCATCGGTCAATCATGCAAATTCTCAACAATCAGGCATTGTTCCTGATTGGCTGACATTCTGCAATGTGCACTCAGGGCGAACACACATTGTCTTATAAATCACATGCATATCATGGCCTGCTTCCAATCTGGAAGGCTGATTTCAGAACGAATGCACCCAGAGAACCCCATTGGCTGACATACGTTTCCATCACTGTGGCCCTCCACTGCCCGGCAACAGGATCGGAGCACAACTGCATCCTGCTCCTGGCCCAGGACAACCAAACGAAGACAGAGTGCAGAGACAGAGGAGCAGGATGTTCAAACGACCCCAGAGCACATAGAAAAAAGAGGTTGAAGACCAGAGAGAAAATAATGAAGACCGAAAGACAAAATATAATGGTAGCAGACAAGGAGCACACAGACAGACAGACAGACAGACAGACAGAAAGAGAAAGAGAGACATACAGGTATTCACATACAGTGTGATGAACAAAAGAAAGCACTGAACAATCTACACTCACAATTAAATTAGATATATTAAATTTGACATCTTCATGTTTGGAACCTCTGCTCAGAACGGTGCTTCGTCTGTATTTGCTAAACCTTCTTTGTGTTTTGTTCTCAGGAGATTGTTTCCACATCTCTTACCCTAAATTTCTCAGTTCCCCTTAAAAGCACAGACTTCCACGAATACCCTTCATTGCTGATTCTTAAAGAGCAAATCAAGCAGCCTTTTAGCTCCTTTCTCCTGCTCCTTTGGGTTTCAGAGGAACTGCTGCTGGTTGATACAACACCATAATGAGGAGGTTTATGGAAAGATGCTCCCCAAACAGCACAATATTGGCCAAGTTTCCTGACAATGAATAAACATCCTCTGGCATTAGTGCTGGTATTTTTAAAATAACACAAAAACTTGCCATGTGCTCATCTCGCAGAATGAATGTGAAATTCCACCTTAATACAGTGCAACGGTTACTCTGCCTCCTACATGTCCTGTACTATTTAAGGTGGAACACCAGTTCCACATTCATGCATCTTGTGCCACCATCCCAGCTTTTTTTTGTGCGCCACACAAACGAGGAACAAAGGAAAAAGCCCCTAGTTTTTGAATGTAAAGGACTGCATATATAACTGTGAAAGTGAAGTTCCCTTTGAGTTAAAAAATGATTTAATTTATTATGAGAAGTGACATTTTTGGATGACCATTAACCCTTTCTTTTTTCATGCTATCAAAAACCAACCTAAACAGAAACTGATCGCATAGACAAAACCCGTGGAGCTCACTGAAGGCAGCGTTTGTCCTGAAAGGTAACATAGCGAATTTATTCAATGATCCCAGCTGGCATGAAGTCATGTGACTTACATCCAACACTATACTGAGACTTTTTTCCTGTGATTTGCTAGCAAGCTGACATTATTTGTTTTTTTTGTTTTTTTTTTTGCTTTTAGCTTACAGTTCTCACCATCAGAACTTTCATTTACCTTTTATTCACAAATAAAAAGATCAAAAACACAATACTACCATTAATTGTACTAACTTTTTCTCCTTGTTTAATTAAAGACTACAGGATGGGGCATCCTTGACCTTGACTGACCAGACTGTTTCGTGAGTGCTTACTCAGTATTTGTGGGCGACGCAAGGAGAGGTAATTTAAGATGACTGATTCTTCTGTTTCTACAGAGCATGAATGAGCAACAAACTGCACTCCTATGCACTCAGTCACTCCTGCATGTTGCATCACACACACTGAAAAGCAGCCGTCTCCTCAATACAGACATTCCTGTTTCAAGTACGTGTTTCACTACCGCATTTCTATTTGCTCTCTTATGGAGCAACTCTACAGAGGAGAGGAAAATAGCACTTCTGCTTTGTAAACCACAGGCAACAAGGGCAGAGGTATGAGTGTGTGTGTGTGTGTGTGTGTGTGTGTGTGTGTGTGTGTGTGGTGATTTCATTTCTTCCACTGAAATCATATTTATATACATGGCTCTCCAGAAGCTATTATTAAGTTAAAGGGGAGTTTATTACATTGTCTCATCAACAGGAAACTGATATCACTGCAGAACAGAAGTGCCTAAACACCACAGCCCAGCTGCCCAACTGTCCTCTGAAGCCTTTAGCTCAACATGCCTCAGCCTGCTTGCTCTAAATCCACATCCAGACTGAATGGAAACACATCCTGTCTGGTAAAGAGGCCAATTCACATCAGTAGGAAAGAGCAGAAGAACATGAAAAATTCAGCTGCTTCCAGCAGTGCCTCGATTCGATTCACAGAGTTCATCGAGGTGAACATCAGCCCTGCAAACCTGTTGCCCTTGCATGTATTACCCAATAAAAAAAGAGGGAGAGAAAAGAAAATAGATGAAACAGTGTGGATGAGAAGACTCTGAAAGAGTGACAATGAGCGATAGAGGACAATGAAAGAAGAGAAAATCCTAGAACAGTGTCAATAAAGTAAATATTACAGAACAGTAAGGATAAGGACCAGATTCTTAAACAGTGTAAATGTGGAAGACATTCTACAAGAGCTTGAAAAAAGGGAGAATGTTCTAGAACATTTTCAAGGAGGAATAACATCCTAGAACACTGAAAACAGGAGAATATTCTAGGTCATACATCTAAAATAAAATTCTATAACAGAGTGAAAGGAAGAAGACAAGACTATGGAGAAGAGTATTAACGTGGAAACAGTGGGAGGAATAACATTTTAGGACTGGAGTACTGAAGCAGGGGAACATTCTAGAGTAGTTTGAATATTTTAGAACAGCGCAAATGAAGGAGAATCATACATCTAAAATAAAGTATTCTGAACAGCATGAAAGGAATAATGCGAGAGAAGAGTATGAATGCAGAAACACTGTAAAACAATGAATGGGGTAAACGTTCTAGAACAGTGTGAACAGGGAGATGATTCTAGAGCAGTGTGAATTGGGAGAACATTCTAGAGTAAATTAAATTAAGGGAGAAGACTCTAGAAACAAGAGCTGCTAAAGGACAATATGTTAGCAATGAGGGAGCATATTCTACATACAGTGGGGTGTGAAAGTTTGGGCAGCATTGTTAATTTTCCTGATTTACTTTTATAAACCATTTATTGTTTGGATAAAAATATTCCGTTAAATATATAATATCAGGGACAAACACAGTGATATTTGAGAAGTGAAATGAAGTTTATATGATTTACAGAAAGTGTGCAATAATTGTCTAAAAAAAATTAGGCAGGTGCATAAATGTGGGCACTGTTGTCATTTTATTGATTTCCAAACATTTAGAACTAATTATTTCAACTCAAATTTGGTTTGGTAAGTTCAGTGACCCTTGACCTCCATACACAGGTGACTCCAATTATGAGACAGGGTATTTAAGGGGGGCAATTGTAAGTTTCTCTCCTTTTTGCATCTTCTCTGAAGAGTCGCAGCACTGCAGTCTCAAAACAACTTTCAAATGACCTGAAAACAAAGATTGTCCACCGTCATGGTTTAGGGGAAGGATACAGAAAGCTATCTCAGAGATTTCAGCTTTCAGTGAGAAACATTGTGAGAAAATGGAAGACCACAGGCACAGTTCAAGTCAAGGCTCGAAGTGGCAGACCAAGAAAAATCTCAAATAAACAGAAGCGAAGGATGTTGAGAACAGTCAGACTCAACCCACAGACCAGCACCAAAGACCTACAACATCATCTTGCTGCTGATGGAGTCACTGTGCATCGTTCAACTATTCGGCACACTTTACACAAGGAGATGCTGTTTGGGAGAGTGATGCAGAGGAAGCCTTTTCTCCGCCCACATCACAAACAGAGCCACTCGAGGTATGCTAAAGCACATTTGGACATGCCATTTTGGAATAAGGTGCTGTGGACTGATGAAAATAGAGTTATTTGGGTTAAACAAAGGCCGTTATGCCCAGAGGAAAAAGAACACAGCACTCCAAGAAAAACACCTGCTACCTACAGTCAAATTTGATGGTGGTTCCATCATGCTGTGGGGCTGTGTGGCCAGTACAGGGACTGGGAATCTTGTTAAAGTGGAGGGACGCATGGATTCCAATCAATATCAGTAGATTCTGGAGACCAATGTTCAGGAATCAGTGACAAAGCTGAAGCTGCACCGAGGCTGGATCTTCCAAAAAGACAACGACCCTAAACACTGCTCAAAATCTACTAAGGCATTCATGCAGAGGAACAAGTAGAACGTTCTGGAATGGCCATCTCAGTCCCCAGACCTGAATATTATTGAAAATCTGTGATGTCACTTAAAGAGAGCTGTCCATGCTCAGAAACCATCAAACCTGAATGAACTAGAGATGTTTTGTAAAGAAGAATGGTCTAAAATACCTTCAACCACAATCCAGACTCTCATTAGAAGCTATAGGAAGCGTTTAGAGGCTGTTATTTATTCTTATTAAATAATGAGTTAAGGGTTTTTTTTGTGCCCAAATTTATGCACCTGCCTAATTTTGTTTAGACAATTATTGCACACTTTCTGTAAATCATATAAACTTCATTTCACTTCTCAAATATCACTGTGTTTGTCCCCGATAAAATATATTTAACGGAATTGTTTTATCCAATCAATGATTTATGAAGGTAAATCAGGGAAATTAACAAGCCTGCCCAAACTTTCACACACCACTGTATCATACATACAACATATTCTAAAACAGCGTGTGTGGAAGAATATGAGAGAAAAGTGGAAACATTTTAAACCAATCAATGGGGAGAACACAGTCTGAAATGTTTCCCATGTAATATATAATATTCTAAACTGTAACGTAAGGAGTCTAGAAGAATATGAATGCAGATGATGTTCTGGAACACTGGAGAGAACAGCCTGAAAGTCAGTGTTTTGTGTTCGCTGGCACAAGTTCACACGGAGCAGAAATTACTGAAAAAAGGCTCGAATCAATCAATTCAGAGGTAAATTACTACAATCAGTACTATTTATACAATATTTAAAATGATGAAATAAGACTAAATAAGACTGTTCTATTTTATAGTGTCATAAATGTCACAGGTGGCAGTTTGGGCAGCTCTGTTTAGGACATTATAGTAACAAATGCCCTGCGTGCACAACACAAGCAACAAATGCCTCTGCATCATCTGCAGGTGTATCCACCAGCACACAGACAGGAAGTGTGTTGGACTGAATTATGTCATCAAGCAAACCCTGTTTTTCAGGGAACAGCATCCAGAATAAAGGAACAGAGCCCATAAATAGACTTTACATGCCCTGTACAAATACAGAACCCTCCTTAAAAGCATTATTCAATATCGAATACAGGAATGGTCATCTTGCTGGTTGGTGCTCTTTACCTTCAGTGAAAAGACCATTACCACCGCATTGTACACAGTCTCTCCTCAAATTGGTAAAGGAATAGATCTTTAAAGTCAAGGGAGCAACAGAGTTTTGAGGGAAAGTAAGCACCTGTTTCCGGCCACTATGCGTCATTGAACATTTGTAACTTGAAGTGTGCACAGTTACTCCCTACAAGATGACACTACTCAGTACTAAACAGTGGGAGTGTTCCAGTTCAATCTATAAGCTACAGTCTCATTTCTAGTTACCTCAGTCTGGAAGCTGCAAATACAACATTATGGCTATTAGAAGCCATTAGAAGAAAATTGCTTCTCTTGCGTAGACTTAAACCACCCATCACTAACACTCAAGCTTTCCCATACTCACCTGTGTTCTGCTAACTTCACTCCAGGGAGTGGTGGCTTGGGAGGTGCTACTTCCTCCTCAGAAATGTCAGTCAAGCTGTCTGTGGGCGTGGCGATGGGTGTGGTCTTACTCAGGATTTCCTTCTCCCGCTCCGTTAGAGGCATCTCGCACTCACTGGGAAAGACAGCGAGAGCACGAGTCGAGAGGGAGATCATCATGACTAAATTATTCTGAACTGCTGGTTTTCGTGCATTTTAATCAGTAAACTGGGATGGTCAATGATGAAATATTGATGCATTCTGACCAATCACAGCTCCAGATGAGAGTCTGCAACATACTGCAATTTTTGGTTTGAAGATAAACACAGAGAAAGTACCTCTCTGCTTTGGCCACAGGGAGCGCTGGCTTGCTGGGAGATGTTGGGGAAGGGTGCTCCTGCTTCTCTATAGTTAATTTCACCAACTCCTGACACACACACACACACACACACACACACACACACACACACACACACACACACACACACACACACACACACACACACTATATTAAGTTTGCAACCTTTTTATGAAACCTTCATAAACACTGTAAATACAACGTTTTCCCCAAATACACCAACCATTCAAACGCTTACCTTCACACCATCCAGCACTGCTTTTATCACCGCAGTAACTGTCGTCACAGTGTCCTTATCATCAAGGTCAATGCCTTCCAGCATCACCTGGTCAGACCAGCGGATGAGATTAGCCAAACTCTGATACACTCGGTTATGACAGGAGGCTACGGCCGAGCTAGAGAGACATGGAGAGAGAAAACGTAAAACTATTGGACCAGACAGGCTGCAATGCATTCTTCTTATTCAAGGTTGTTTTTAGACTGCCCCAAAGACCCCTACAGATGTATTTGGGACTGAACATTGCAGAAACCCTAGCAGCCACCTGGGAAACCATAGTAACACCATGGCATGCTGCAGGAAATGCTTATCATCACAAAGTCTCATATACAATAGTAAAAAATAAATAAATAAAAATGTATAAAGTGTATAAATATATAAGGAAAAATTAAAGCCTTTGGAACTCCTGGATAAATTTCCCGAATCCCGATGGTCAACTTTAAGATCCATGATTGGGGCTGGAGGAGGAGGGAACCAACCAGAAAGAGCAAGAGCAATTAAGCTCCCTGTGATTCCCAGCCACAGATGCCGGTAGCATCACCACTTTTCAAACCAACAAACTCTTGATCTCTAGACTTGGCCACAGGGCCAGCACTTAAACAATAAGCTTAAGAACACTGCCTTCCTCTACACAGTATACCTCAACTTCCAGTTACTCTCTGGCAGTACATAAACAAACTACACCACTAATAGATGGACGGTGATCTGGGTCCAGACCCAGATGCTGCCTCCAGACCTGGACCCACAACCGTTGTTTAAACTGGTGTAACCTTAAATCCTTTATGATACAGGTTTACTGCTCTATGAAACTCATAGACCAACTGCATGAGTTGAAAACATCACACGTGGCAGTACTCAGCCAATCAGCTCTCAGAGGCCTTTTAAAGCAGTAAAGTTGAGCTCCATTACACAACAAATTAGTAAGGCACCGAGTCATGGCTTGAGGAAATTTCCTCTAACTAGACCATAATTTTTATCATTTTAAGTAAATAACCATGTGCTACACCCCACCCATCTCCACTACATGTCCAAATTTTGTGGACACCTTCTATTTAAGTTGCACCCATTGCTGACACAGATGTGCCAATGAAGACACACGCACAGCTGCCAATAGAATAGGACTCTCTGGAGTAGATAATCATAAACCTGCTGGCACCATGCTTAATATGAGCAATGACCTAGAGGAGTATAAAGCTCCCCAGCAATGAAGCTATGGAGCAGTGGAATTGTGTTCTCTGGAATGATGGGACTTCATATAGTCCTTTGTTTGGGATAAGTTGGGGAATGAAATCCAATCTTCACAGCAATGCTTCATAATCTAGTAGATAGTTACTCCAACAATAGCAGGATAAACTCATTTTAATTCCTTGATACATTTCCCCTTATAGTGTACCTCGCTCTCTCCACACTTATGTTCAATCAATTCCTCCCCTTTCCTGAGAATCCATACTTCAGTTAATAAGATAATCCTTTCGTTATGCTATTAACTGAAGAGTGGATTCAAGTGTGGAAAGGTAAAACAGCAGCTCTTTAGATCAGGGACGTCAAACCTGGTCAGAAAAAGGCTGGTGTGGCTGCGGGTTTTCATTCTAAACAACCAGCAGCAAAACCTGATTCCACTCACTTAATCAGCCAATCTTCAAACAACCGATCACATGAGCTTCCATTTGGCTGGAATGGAAACCTGCAGCCACACTGGCCTGTTTCTGACCTGGTTTGACACCACTGCTTTAGGTGGTGCCAGGGACTCTCCTTAGAGGGGCATGTTAAAACCAGTCATGTTAAAAACAGCCTTCTTTTGCAAACTATTGTATAAATCACAGAAGGAAACTCTGAAACACTGCAGGAAGGTCATGCGTTCAGTTTCACAGTTTTCCAAAGAAAAATCGATTTAATAATAATTTACAGATCAGTTCAACATGTTAAACTGATAAACTGTAAAATCTCACTGTTGACTGTATATCTAAATGGACTCCTCAGAGCAGTGCAGATCACAGGCATGAAAACTCAACAGCAGTTTAAATGATGACTAAAACAATCATGTAGCTTGTCCCAGCAGTCTCATTGGATGGACAAAGCGTTATTGATTTTAATTTAAAAGTTCAGTTCATGTCCAAAAATCTGCTTTTGAGATCATGCATCTATTGTAAATAAAGCTGGTGGTGTAAAAACATGCATATAAAAACGGTGAGTAATAATAACACGAGTTGTTGCTGTGCTGTATTTTGGGTAAAGGTGGAACTAAACCTCTGAATGATCTACCATTCCAAAATAAAAGTCCAATCTACAAAATTCACCTAAATGACATATTCATCAAACAGTACATTTCGCCCCAAAAACATTGAGATTTAGTGCATTTTATCAACATATCAAATCTTGCTCAGCTATGCAGGCCAGCCATGGCATACGGGTCTGTCTGGTAACTTTTCTTCACTCTGATGAAAAGATTAAAAGACATTGTGCATCACTCGTGTATAAGACAAAACATACCAAAAACAAAAGGCTCTCCGTCTAATCTGTTTGTATGATGCCTCATCCAAAAGGCAGTCCACTCTAGAACATTCCTTATCACTTCAGGTGTGAACGGGCAGAAAAGAATGACGTATGCTGAATCACAGCTTCCATACACAGTGACATGTAAACTTATAGCCAGGCCTGATCTAAATTTCTGTTACCATGAATCCATATTCAATGTGACTCCCTGCTGCTAAACTTGGGTCAGAAACAAACCCCACTGCATCGTCTGGTAACACACCAGTAACACCACTGAAACAAGGTCAGTTATGATGCTTGCTCTACCATTTAACACCCATCTTTAATCTGCACCAAGAGGGTTTAAATTGGGGCTGAGCAATATATTGTAAACATTGATATGTATCAAGATATATTTTATATAAGATATAAAAAATGGCTTCTGTTAGACAAATTAATATCTGTGTATGATTTGATTACAAAAAGCAGCGAGAGTGAGTCCACATTCGTGTGGAAATGGTTTGATTTCTGGATGGATGACACTGCACACAGTACAGCCTTTTTACATTTTGCTGTAAAATCAGGGCTGTTAATTGTAATTTAAGGTTCATTAACATCATTTAAATGAACAGCATGCAGTGTTTGTGTTACTTTAAGATTTTTAATCATATTGTATAATATATTGTATATCATAATTTCTCTTGAGCATATCGAGAGGAGCTTTACATATTGCCCAGCCCTGGTTTAAATTTTATTAAGTTTAATCTTATTTTATAACAGAACAGCATACAAAGAAAACATGGACAGAGCAGGGTGTCATTATGAAAATGCATTGTTAAGCTTTGTTCAAGATGATTAGTGTCTGAAATATAAATGAATGAATATTTGATACCAAAATCATACTGAACCGTTTAGCGGGTTTGGTTTGTTCCATTAAACCAGGACTGATGAGATAAGCTAGGTGTCTGACAGAACGTGGGAACGCTGGCCTTTCTTCAGGAGAATGCTGGAAATTGTTAAGCTGATGCAAAACTCACCTTATTAAGAAACAAAAATGTGTATATATACCTTAAGAAAAAAAAAAATTTAAACTAAATTCCAGCTTCTAAACTTGGACTTTAAACGTGATTCAAACGTAACCACCTAACACCTAACCAGATTCCTATCCTGAAACCTAATCCAAGCCCTGAACCTTAACATTACCTTCACCCTCTAATTAACCAGGAGGATCATAAACATACACATAATACTCCCAGCTACCACACACTGCCTTACCTGTGTTGGATCCTAGCTTCCACCTGAACGAGGGGCAGAATGGCTTCCAGCACTTTGCTGGCGGACCCTGGCAGCATCTGTAACACTTTGGAATCCACTGCCATCTTGTCCACGATGGTTTTAAAATAGCGCAGCGCACTCACTACCTCCTTCTCCTGCTCCTCCAATCGGCTCACTTTCTGTAGGAATACATGAATATTAAACAGGGTTAGGGTCAGCTCAGAAGAACAAGGCTAACAGTGAATGCTTAGTTATGAAGGATGCAGAATTGAAAGGAGGTTTGTCCAAGCGGTGCAGTGAAGAACTAGCTCTAGGAAACACTGACAGAATATGTGTAGAGCCGTAGTTTAAGAGTCATCTGTGCAAAATGTTTGGGGTTTGTGTATAAATGGTGTAACAAACAAGCAAGATAACGATTAACAGTAACAAATGATTATACATTTAGACTGATATGAGCAATATTTATTGATCTTCACATACAGAAGCAGTGTCTCTCTTATGGTGTCGGGTAAAAGTTCTCTGAATGGAGATGTAGAGGTTCTTAATGGAGTCCTGTGAGATGCAGTGCATTCAGAAAATATTCATAGCGCTTCACTTTTTGTACATTTTGTTATGATACAGCCTTATTCCAAAAGAGATTCATTTTTCCTAAAAATTCTACACACAACACCCCTTGACAAAGTGAGAGAAGTTTGTTTGAAATGTTTTAAATTGTGTGTGTGGCAGTGACTAAAAAATGTGTATAAAATGAAGCGCTGTGAATACTTTCCATGTAGTCCTGCATTGTGCAGCTCATGTAGGGCATCACTGCTTGCTGAATGTCCTCAAATGTGGCTGTTGGTCAGTCCAATTGATAGAGAACCAATGGATTGTTCCAGCCTTCGTGTCGATGGTGTGTGCCTAGTTCTATCTACTGCCACCAGTGTGCGCTATGGTAATATCCACATACCCGGTATGCTTCCCAAAGCTCTATGATGTGACCCCAGATACAGTGAAGCCCCATCCTTGCCTATGCCACATTCGACTGCATGCCACACGATGTGAAACCTAGTTTCATGCCTGAAGGTTGACTTTTTCTGGGAGATAATTTGTCACGAAGAGTGCAGTCTGAGCAGAATTCAACACTCTGCCTGTGTGACCTTTACACCTTCTGTACCGTCTCTGCTCGGTCTGAGCCAACATGGAGGGCTGATTACAGTTACCAAATCCAACACAAGCAAGAGGTGGCATAGAAATGTTCTCATCTTCATTTAGGACTTCTGGCCTGTTTATAGCCATGTCCATTACAAGAGGTGACAACAACCCTTTTTATGTGCAGTTGGTGCAGAGATGGATGCGCAGTTTGCATAAAATGAGTATAAAATCATTACGTTGGCACAGTATTCTACGAGTTAAGATGCGTTTAATAGGTGTAGACTTTGTGTAGAGTTGCCACCTGTACCTTGTTGACCGGTTTTTCCGTGCTCTTGACGGCTGGCTCCGGTGGGTGCTGCTTGCCTTTCTTGGAAGGCGTGCGCTTGATTTTGGGCGAATGGAACTTATCCATCAGCTTCATGGTGAAAGAGGACAGGTGGGACCTCTGGGAGTCTGTAAACCATGAAAAAGAGAGGGTTTAGAGCTACAGAAGAGATGAGGACAAAGATGGAAGAGAGGAGACGTCAAGGAGGGAAGCTTCAGATGTGTTACATTTTGGTCTATTTGTAGAAAATTCATCGGCTGTTGTAAATGAAGACAACTCATCTTTCCACATCTCCACAGCAAATCCAGACACACTCACACACTCACACACTCACACACTCACACACTCACACACTCACACACTCACACACTCACACACTCACACACTCACACACTCCACCCTTCCTCCCAATGAGTGGATGAGGGAAATGACAAATGACTGCCCACATTATGAAAAACACCAGTGTTCCGGTTGCCTCATTTTCATGTGTACGATCCTGCTCAATCCCACTACACACTGCAATCAGAATCAGCCCTGCTTATAGACTATCCTCTCTGACAATCAATAGGATGTGCTGTTCCACAAGGCTGTGTCAGTCTAAAAAAAAAAAAAAGAAGACGAAGACAAGATTTAACATGACCGTGCAGCAGAGAAGCATATTTAAATTCCCCATTACCTCAAATTTGGTTCAACGATCCGCGTGGAAGTGTTGAGTAATCTCTTATTTCTTGCTGAAAGTGAATTGCGGACAAAAATATTAACATCCCAGCAGACAAACCGACAAAAGACAATTCAACTTAAATGGTACTCCATTCTGACAACTCGGCAGAACAATGTCTGCAAACAGAGTTGGTCTGTGTTAAAGCCTAGAGACCTCACTCGCCTTTGAGAGACCATGTGCCTCTACAACACTGTCGAAACACAGCAACACCTGTATTAATCAACATAAATTGCCCTTCGTACCAGCCACAGGTTTACTTGTTTAAAGAGCAACACCATCCATCTTTTAGCACAGCCTCCTTTCTCCATGTTCTGAGTTCTGGAGGAATGGCATCATCAGTGTGCGGGATATGACCGCCGTCCAAAATTGCCTACAC
Organism: Acestrorhynchus altus; assembly: GCA_034509495.1. Classification (NCBI taxonomy): domain Eukaryota; kingdom Metazoa; phylum Chordata; class Actinopteri; order Characiformes; family Acestrorhynchidae; genus Acestrorhynchus; species Acestrorhynchus altus. The sequence continues at coordinate 6,928,094 of CM067516.1, read as the reverse complement.
ACTCCACACACTGGTGCGCCAGTTCGGGCGCCACCAAAAGTGGTGTTAACATGCTGGCTACGGTTTTTAAGCCCACATTATATTATGTGAATTAACTCTAACACTATCTGAGATTCTTTATAAACTGACACTATTTGTATGTAACAAATAGGGATGTGACGAAGCTGAGGGAAATCTGCATCCGTCGGATTCAAATTTTTGGCTACAAATCCGTCGAATTTGAATGCGAATGTATTTTTGTATTTTTTCAACATGAATACATGATGATTAAACAGGCCATCGTCCACAGGTAGTCACGGACTCACGGCGTACTGTAAACAATTCATCATGCTGTTTAAATGACACTGAATCATAAAATTATCAATCATTTATTATCATGTAATTAACTAGTTATGCATTCTTACAGAAAAAGACATCTCAACCAGTAGTGTAGAACTGTTCGTGTTTACTACTGTTTTGTGTTTTACACTTGTTTTCTTACCACATTCAGCCATTTTGATCAGTTATTGATGTAAAGCAGAAGTATAAAGTAAAAAACAACATTCACCGTTAAATTCGGATCAACATTGGCGGTCTCTAAAAGATGACCTGCAGGCCGGAAATCAACGTGTGTCATGAACCCCTCAGTCTCTCCAGACTCCAATTCCCAGAATCCTTCAGTTTGTTACCTGACTGATCATGTGACTCACTCATGTTCCCGATCACCGGAGTTCTGATTGTATTCACCTGGTCCTGAGCGTGTTTAAACCAGCCTTCAGCCTGTTCAGTGTCTAGCTTTGCCTCGTAACCCTTTACGCGATACCCATGTTTATCGTTACCTGTCTGTCTGTTTGAGCCGGTTCCGTTTCCTGACTCCTGCCTTTTGTCTCGTCCTGTCTCTATTCTGCCGGTTTTTGATCTTCGACTGTTTTTCGACTTTGTCCCTGGTTTGTCCATGCTGGTATTGGTCGAATTCGAATTTGCTAAAAATTCATTGAATTCCAATTCGAACATCGTCACATCCCTAGTAACAAACACCGTCAAAAAACACACAACCAGCTACCAGACAGATTTTCACTGGAGTTGCTCTTTAAACAGCCCAAAACATTCCCTTCCCTTGTTGTTCACTAAAACAGCATGGAAAGGTTTCACTTTTCCAGCTCTGTCTCCATTAATGTAACCACAATCACATAGAAATGTTACACTGAGGTTGTCACAGTAAACAAGCATGGCTGCACTCACAAGGCTGGAGTTATTCTCGGTTCCTTCTCAACCAGTGTGAAATGTACCAGAATATAGGGGCTATTTTAAGGTGGAATTTCAGTTTCGTGCTATAAACACACAGCAAAATGTTCATATTGTTTATGTTTTGAAAATGATTTTAGCCATTTATGACCAAATCATTTTGATGGCCAAATATTTGGTGCAACTCTAGTTTCAGTCAATTTTTTCTTCATTTCAGTGCAACCATAGTTCAACTCTCAGATACATCAGACCCAAAGAACCAGTCTGCCGTGAGACGAGGGGAAAACTGGTTTCACTTACAATTTGGGTGAATCTTTAAAATCTGTTAGCCTGTTTTTGGTTTTCAGTTTCAGACATCCACACGGTTTAGTTTATGATGAAAATCTGAAAAGCTAAACATTGAAGCTTCTTGATGCCATTCCTGTTGTGCTTGATTATTCCCTTTTACATGACCATGAGGAAAGTCACTCAGAGCCTCAGGGGACCGGGACAGAGTGTCCCACAGTGAGCCAGAGGGAGGCTGGGAGTCGCAGTGTGAGAGATTTTTCTGTGGATATGCCAGTTTAATAGCTGAATAGCCTGGACCTTTTCCCACAGAATATTTCAATTATGCCACAAGTACATACACACACACACACACAAAAGAGATAAGCATCAACACACGGACAAATACACTCCCCCAGGACATAAACACAAACAAACTGCTCAGAGGAACTTTATCATAATTGGAATTTTATGGCGCGCGATTAGGCAAGAGAGGCAGCCTCACACACACACACCCACACACTGTCATATGCATGTGTGTACGACAGACAGTAGTGAACCTGGGGTCAAACTCTGTGGTTTAACCAGAACTGACCAGAACCACAAACTGACTGAATGGGAGAGAGTAAGAGTGAGAGTGTGTGAGCGTGTGTGTGTGTGTGTGTGTGTGTGTGTGTGTGTGTGTGTGTGTGTGTGTGTGTATACAGTAACACTGTCCCTCAACAAATCACACAGGAGAATGGAATGCAGGGGTGTGTGATATGACTGATAAGTATGCAGGAAACTCTGTAGTGTGTGTACGTGTGTGTGTGTATATGTGTGTTTTGGTGTGAACGTTGACGGTCATTGTTGCAGTGAGGGGCTCTGCCTTTCCGTCCTGAGCATGCCCAGAACAATGCATTATGGATGGGGGTGGGTGGGCGAATCATATTGTATATAATCAAAATGAATCGGAACCACACCTTGTCATGGACACACACACACACACACACACACACACACACACACACACACACACACACACACACCCCTTAGTAAACTCTCTGTAGACTGAAGCAAGCTACTAAAGAATCATCTAGACTGAATAGCGCTGCCACTATAGACTATTTTGCCAATCAGTCGACTGAACAACTAATTTTCCCTCCAAAAAAGCATTTCATTCATTTTCCTTCACATTCCTTTTATTTTGTCAACATCAAACCATATATCATAATGTGTTACAGCACAGCTAGAGGTGGATAATCCAGGTCCTAAGAGTAAAAACCCGCTTCAGGACTGTCCAGACTGCCTGGATGGCTTTGCATGCCCAGAAAAACGTTGCCAAAACACACTTCCCATCAAGCCAAGTGGCCAAGCTTCAAAACAGTGCTAACAAAGCCCATAGCAGCATACCAACCCTGCGCTACTGCCATAGCTGGTGTGCCAATGTTGCAGTTGTGATGTTGGAGGAGGCCGGAGTACAGCATGTTACAGGTGTTCTAATGCCACAGTAGCAATAATTCACAGTTGGCCACAATCAATGTCATCGATCTCTCAGGCTAATCACCACGGCCCTAAGACTGACCGGTCAGCAGGGGAGTAGATCTCTGACCGACGATTCAGGTGGACTGATTAGTAATGCATCACAAAATCTGGAATTTGAATATTCAGAGTGATAATGGAGTACGTTTGGGATTGGTTTGAGTACCAGAACCGAACATCAAACCTCAGTATCTGACCTCACTGATGCTCTCTGGAATGAATACAACCAAATTTGTCGCACAGCAATGTTCCAACATCTAGCATGAAGGAACGCTGGGTGAGCAGGTGTCCACATACGTTTGGACACACTGTTCATGTCTATAACACTAATACAGTCCAAGCAGAGAAGCAATGGAGCGTGGGTAACGTAGTCAGCTAAAAATAAATACCAATGAATCTATACTACAGATTCGTCACACACATCAGTAAACAATCAATACCTGCCTCTACTGGCCGAGTGTGTGTTGACCTGCACATTTACACACCATCTGCTCATGGTTCAGGGAGCCAAACCCATCTATGGCCTCGGTAACAGGACTGCAACCCGCTTTCCGCCCCGACAGCCACATTTGTCCAGTTTTTGTTAGGAGCCAGGGAAAACCCCCCAAGGTCACATGACCTTACTTGAAAAGTGGTAACCCTACTTGGCAAGCTCTACTGCCCAACTGTAGCTTTAGCCCTTTAGCTCTGGTAAATAAGTGCCTATTTATTGAAGTTTTATTGAAGTGTTTCTGCAAAATGTATTTTTTCCCCCACCGGTGGGAGCGCAGACTCCGGAGGGTTAATGATCGCTGTGCATCGATATCGAGTCACTGAAACGTAGACTGATTTGATTTTTTTTTAACTCACCCCTACAGCTGAAAATTTACAAAGCACCTGGTATCCCTCTGGTAACTACCATGGATACATTTAAAACTACACCACAACTACCCATAATAACATAACTATGACGCACTTACTAGATGTGTTTCTGATCACCCCTAGAAGTGGACAACACAGGAAGTACGGACTGAGGTTCTGAATCACAGGGAGTAAAGGTTCTGTTTGAAGGAGATGTAAACTGGTACTCTCTGCTCCCTTCACAGTTCAATCCCTGCATAGGAATTTGATGGTAAGTTCACCCATCAGTCATCACGTCTCTCGGGATGAAACAGCTGGTGATCATCACGAGCAGTGCACCAACGTTTAAGCGTGACACAAACCTGCCTTATGTCCATTCACTCACATTCATTCCTATATTACATGATATGATACAGGACGGCAGTTCACTCGTTTGCTGCTGACTTTAGAAAGCGAAGGAGTGGCTAAAGACTGTGGCGAAACCCATGCGCTGTCGTTCGGCCATTCAGAATTTAATGATTTGGCCACCTGAAGTTCCCTTGGCTGATATCACATGATGAATGGAATGTAGCCACAGACAGATGATCAGAGCTCATATTGGTTTCAGCTCCACAGAAAAGAAACTTCAGACCAAAGCGAATTCTTCATGTGGGTAAACCATCAGTGTTGGTGACAAAGACCACCAGCAATCATTTACATACATACACACACACACACACACACACACACACACACACACACACACACCTCTGTCACCCCTAGTTTTGTCCAGCTTTGTCTGCAGCCAGTCTATCAACTTCCTGTCTGGGTTGCAGTGTATGCCATCACTTCCTGTGCCACCCATCCTCTTTATGATGCACAAAAGTGACCTTTGACTTGCGGGATCATGTGAATGCTGACCAATGACTGGTGAGTACAATGACCACACACACACACACACACACACACACACACACACACACACACACACAGGTATAAAACAGTCACACTAAGACAGACGGACAGACTGCTGATTGCCTCTGTCAGCGTGACTCAGAGCTTCATTCATCATCTGTTCCCACCTCCCTATAAAGCTGCTCCCCATGACATTATCGGAACTTCTACACCAACACACCCCCAGGTCGAATTCAACAATTACACCACTGCTCCACCCAAATGCAAACACCAACAGTCCTGCAGCTTAACCTAAACATGTACACCGATGCACCCACTGCTCCACCCAAACACAAACATCAACACTCCTGCAGCTTAACCTGAACATGTACACCGATGCACCCACTGCTCCACCCAAACACAAACATTAGCTTTTCTGCAAGCAACCTGAACATGTACACCCGATGCACCCACTGCTCACCACACAAACATCAACACTCTTGCAGCTTAACCTGAACACCTACACACCCACTGGTCCACCCAAACTCCTGCAGCTATGCAGACAGACCAGCAGCTCCGCCCAAACATCTACAATGTTTTCATGGCTAAAATCAAACACTGAGGGAGGGAAGGAGAGAGAGGGAGAGAGGAAGGAGAGAGAGAGAGAGAGAGAGAGAGAGAGAGAGAGAGAGAGAGAGAAAGATTGAGATTGTGTGTGTGAGCTCGTCAGGGTGGTGATCATTTACTCCACCGAAACACATGATCACACTGCCAGGCTGATGGACACACAAAGCATTATGGGTTGTGGACTGATGTGAGCTGTGTGTGTGTGTGTGTGTGTGTGTGTGTGTGTGTGTGTGTGTTTGTGAGTGAGTGAGTGAGTGAGTGAGTGAGTGAGTGAGACTAAGCATCTGCTTTTCCCAGTTTCCTTTTCTTTCTCTCTCTGTCTGTGTATTACTGACTTCTATTTTGACATGGTCTGTTCGTTTGTATTTGTAGGCTTGTTCGACTTAATCCATTGCTTTGGACACTGATTGTCCCCTGATTCAGTTCAGTTTATGCCAGTTGAATTACTTTATGTCTGATTTGCGTCGGGTGCATCACAATGACATACGCAGTAATAATCTCACGAGAGCCAGTCGGTTGCAGGTTTCAGACGCAGTCTGCGCAGTTACTTCCCATGAGCTGTGTGAGCTGAGAGATGGCTTGATGACGACTGAGCCGAATCCTCATTGGCTGGAAGTTGTTTTCATTCTAAACCTAATTCTCATTTTTGGTTTTCTGATTCTAACCATTTAAAGCCTATGAACTGCTTTTGTTGTTTTCTACAGTAGCTGTTTTAAAAGCACTTCTTTATGATGTTAATTTTGTCTTTAGACATGTTTAAAATGTTAACTGAATAAAGGTTATTATAATTATTATTATAATAAAAGGAAAAATGCAGACAGTATCAGGGTCACCGTTGCATCACTGTTGTAACCCCTTTCTGTCGACAAAGGTAATGTATTAAAATTTACATAACCTGTTAATATGTCACACTGTTTGTGAGAAACTAGTCTGACATTGTCACCAGTGTGGATTTGGAAAACAAACGCTTCACCTGCAACAGTGATCAGTAATATTTCATTTAACCAAGAGGTTATTAAATAAACATGGTTTCAGCTTTTATTTTTCATACTCAGTTTCAGGCCCTAAATGAGGGACATGAATTACATCCACACATTCTGCTGGAACACAAACTTCACCAGATCTACCACAGTTCACGTGGGCTGCAGGGGGTGACTGTCTGACTTAAAGGCTTCTAGCCTCCTACCCCAACTGCAACCGGCTCACTGACCACTGAGGCGAGGCTGATTGACTTATTTTTACAAGTCTGTTTGCATGCATTAGAGACTTCTATTTTGACATGGTCTGTTTTTTTGTTTGCCTGTGATACAGACTATTAGATCATTTGTATGTTGTGTTTGTTCATGTCCACGTCTCCATGTCATGATCACGCTGGCCAGTGTTCAGCCTCACTCACAAGAAAACACATACTGATATCACATGACTATTGGCATGTCAGTGTATACAGCTCTCCCTCCCTCATCTCTCTTTTCTGTGAAACAACTCTTTTATTCGTGACAACAGTAGAACTGCTTTTGGTTCTCTATAGAACATCTACAAAAGTGTTCCAACATTGTGAAGAACCCTTTAACAGGCTAAGACTCAACATCTCCGGATCCTAGAGTCACATATCTACTGCCTTTAAGAAACACCTTCCTTTAGAGTGTATACCTCTCTTTCACTCCTCTCTTTCTCTCTCTGACACACACACACACACACACACACACACACACACACACACACACACAAACACACACACACACACACACACACACACACAGAGAGATCAAACACACTTACAGACATGTCTGAACAGAGTGCCATCTTTCCCTCATCTAGAGTTCCACATTCCGTCTCTGTCTCCGTCTCTCTCCCCCCTCTCTCTCATACATAGACACTTATCCCTCGTTCAGCAATGTTTAGATCCTGACTCTTTCACTGCACACTGACAGATTTCAGGAGTTAAAGGTTCAATACCAAGCACTACTTTATTCTCCTTACTTCTTTGAAAATAACATGTAGTCGTGTAACTGAACACAAAACTCAAGATTCGGATCAGATCATAGTTTTTGTCATGGACTGGACCAAATGTCCAATCAGCAAAAAGGATCATTGGCTATGTTTTTCCAATCCGATTCAATTCACTCCAACTCTAAATTCAGTCCGAGGTGTTTACATAAACACTCTACTCAAAAATCTGATGAAAATCTGTGCAAGATCTAGCTAGAGGCTAGAAGAGTATAAAGCCTTTTGGGAGTTGAGGAGTTAGGGGTGAGTTGGGGTGGCGACCTCACTAATGCTCAATCAAATCCTCACAACAATGTTCCAAAATCTAGCTGTCCCTGGACAGTTGAGACAGTTACTCCAAAAATACGAATACCCTTCAGACATAAAAGTGAATGAGAAAGTGCCCCAATACTTTTGTCCATACAGTTCACACCAATCAATCATTCTCAGTCATTCTCAGACACTGACATGATGGTGGTGTGTCAGTGTGTGTTGTGCTGGTATGAGTGGATCAGGCGCAGCAGTGCTGCTGGAGTGTTCAAACCCCTCAGTGTCACTGCTGGACTGAGAACAGTCCACCAATAAGAAATATCCAGCTGACAGCATCCTGTGGGCAGCATCCTGGGAGCACTGATGAAGGTCTAGAACATAACCAACACAAACTGCAGAAACAGATGAGCAGCTAGGCAGGAGTGTCTAATATAGTGGACAGTGAGAGGACCGTGTTTAAACACTCCAGCAGCACTGCTGTGTCTGATCCACTCATACCAGTGTAACACACACTTACACACCACCATGTCAGTGTCAGTGTGGTGCGGTGCTGAGAATATCCACTCTGGATGTGGTCGTCTGGATTCCTGAGCATTGAAGATCAGGGTGAAAGGAGGAGAATAAAGCATGCAGAGAAACAGATGGACTACAGTCTGTAATTATACAGTAGAACTACAAAGTGGTGGATCATTGTACATCCAAAAAAGAAAAAACCTAGTTCATCAGTTGATCATTGAGTTCTTGCCGTGCTGGATCGGATGTGTTGGAGCAGGGTGTATGGCTGGGATCTTAAGGTTAGGGGGGTTAAGAGTGGGGGCAGGTGGGGTCTGGGGGTTTCAGATGGTGATGGAGGTTCAGCAGGAGAAGAAAGACTGTTGGGTAAACACAGCATTACAGCAACACACCATTATGAAATGATGGAAGGGATAAAGGAGGATTAGCCTGTCTATTGCAAAAACACTAGTTATCCCTCTCTTTCTCACACACAGAAAAAACGTGCACAAACTCATACAGGACACACACACACAGACTTTGCCCACACCTACCATTCATAAATGTCCAGCGAGGTCCAATCACAAGTGTAAAGTTCTAAATAAAGCTTCATTGATCGATTGACCGATCGATCATCTGAACTTGATCAGTCATGAACTAAAGAATTAAGTTTTAAAATTAAAATTGCTAAAAAAGCTAATTATTACATTATTTTTTGTTCATTCATTGTTTGTAAGATTTATAAAGTACTAAAATTCAGCTGTTTTCTATCTAAAAGCATCAGAAGACCGAAATGGTCCCTGTTTACGTTTTCAGACACTAAGGAGTATGTCAGCCATTTTCCTGACCTACTCACTGTCTGAATCATAAAGTGGAATTGGAATGTGATTGTGAGGCATTATAATCTCCTACAATTCACTGGTAATTTAAAGTAAACATCGTAGCTACATGAGTCTCGTTACTAAGAAACATGGAATGAACAGAGCTGACGATGTTTGTCATATAGCTGTGAAGCCACTGATCGTTATGAGCCACTGCACGCTGTGAAGGTCAGATGTTTTCCTGTAACGTTTGTTCATTAATGGGAGGCTTCTCTCCTCCTTAGAACTATACAGTTCTAACCGACATCATCAAACTTCAGTTATGTATTCTTATTCTGTAACATCCAGGATTATTCCATGAGCAGCATAGAGCTTTACTAGCTTTCATTCAGAATTGAATGTGTGTACGGATCTTAAACTCGGCTCAGACACTCGCGTGTTTGTTTATACGACTGCTCCTGTCCAAATTCATCAGTGTTTCTACCGCCATTTAGTAAACTACATAGTCCGTCCCGATACAGTGCAACACTCCTGAAGGAATAGGCATCCATTTCCGTCTCAGCCTTGGTGTTTGGTTGGTCTGCTCTTGCCTTTAATGTGTATGCAAACAAACTACATAGAGCTGCTAATCATCCGTTCAATATAAAACATGAAATGATTTCAGTTCATCCTATTTTTACAGCACATTTTAATAATACAGTAAATAAACTAGACAATGATACTAGCCCTGTGCCCAGTAACTGTTAGCAGAGTTACCACGGTAACAGCAGCCCTCGACAAGAATTAAAACTAAATTACTGCTGGTTTAGAAACCCATCACTCATTTACTGACAGCATATGGATTTCATGCATTATACCATTCTGTTAATGGAACCCACCGGATAAGACTGTTGTTGAGCGGCTGTGGTTGAACGTGAGAACTGAAGGCCTACATTGTTTGTTGTACATTTTAGAACATCGTCAGTCCACAGCGATGGCTTGCAGACATCAAACTTAACAGCTTTTGGTCTCCGACAGATAAAATCTTGTCTCAGCCTAATAACTCAGAGCCAACAGCCCGTTTAAAGGGCCCCAGGCCAAATGACTTCAGAGAAGAAACCAAGTTAAGCTAACAAATAAGGCCACAGATCTTCTGAGAAGAGGAAATTACCCATTTAAACCTGTCTGAACTGGGCTCAAGGTTTAGCTTCAACTAACACCATCACTGCGTCTGCTTCAGCAACAAGAACCTTCTCAAAAGGATCTGAAGAGAACGCTGCTGTTATTAGTAATAGCAGAATCTCTGTAAGGGCATCAGTCATTGCTGCTGAACACACCAGACACATCAGTGATATTCCTAGAAGCACCAGGAGACCTACGTCCTTCACACAGAGGGAAAACATCTGTAACAGCAACTCTTAAAAATTACAGTGGATCAGACACAGCAGTGCTGCTGGAGTGTTTAAAGCCCTTAGTGTCACCAGTGAACTAAGAATAGGCCACCAACCAGAAATATCCAGCCAACCGTGTCCTGTGAGCACTGATGAAGGACTAGAGGATGACCAACACAAACTCTGCAGAACCAGCCGAGCTTCTGTCTCTGACTTTACATCTAAAGGTGGAGCAGCAAGGTAGGAGTGTCAACTAGAGAATAACTGCTCTGTGGTGGTGCTTTGGGGTCCTGACCATTGAAGATCAGGGTGAAAGGAGGATAAAGTAAACAGAGAAACAGATGGACTACAGTCTGTAATTATAGAACCACAAAGCGCTCCTGTATGGTAAGAGGAGCTGATGAAATGGACAGCGTGTGTGCTGATCAGTGTATGTACCTGAAAAATATTGTGCATCAGCATTCCCTCATCAGTGCATCTCTAATACACACAAATAACTGGACATGCTAATGTATATACATAACCGTATATATATATATATATAACTGGCTGTAGTACAGCTCCTTCTAACAAACACTAAATGCACTAATTGACACCGATTCTAGAACTGCTCCCTACTCTCTAAACGCTGCTTTCTAGCCTCTGGGTAAATTTCCCTCGAGCTGGGTCTGCCCTCAGTTTGACTGGGGTAAATGAACACTTAGACAAAAGCCACACTCCTGAAAACGCTCGGTCAGGAATGTCCCCAACTTAAACTCCGCTCGCATTCCCTTAAAATACACAAAACAAACACAAAGCTGCTCGGTCTGGCTTTGGAAATGATCACCAGCAGAGATGAATTTGTTCAATTTCTGCTGACGTGAACTCGGTGGAAGAGAGTGAGGTCAGTCCAGTCTGAAACTGAAAAACAGCTCAAATCTGCCACATTCATGCTGCATGAGATGGTATTCTCATTACTGCGATTGATTAAGTCACATTTCACTTTTCTGAGACTGTGGTTGACAGCAGCTCCATGACGTTACTTTCTTCCAGTTCGATCTTAAGCCTATTTAACATAAGTGTTATATGAAGGCCATTTGAGATGAACGCTTTATCACCTAAAATGACCTAAAGACCCTTCATAAAGAAATCGGACCATTTAAGCTTATCCGGAGACCACTCAAAATCAATTAAAATTACCCAACGACTCAAGTTATGTGCATAAGAAACTTAAACTAAACTAAAACGAATGCATGACAACTTGCATTATGTGAATACAGTTTAAGGGTAATTTTGGGTAGGTTTTCCATCATATCATCTTTTGCCATTTCTCATTAGCATAGGAGAAATGATGCTTTAATCAGATCACCCAGCCCTACAAAAAATACCACACAAAATGAACATTTTTAATATGCACAGCTTCAGACAAACATACTGTATGGCCACTTTATAAAACCCCAAGCATTGATTAGTGTGTACAACTGCGTAATATTGGGGAAAAAAAACAAAACATGGCGTGGTTTTGTTGTTCTTTGACACATACTGAGATCAACAGGTATATGTCCCTATGATTTCTGTGATGATGCAAAAAAGGAAAAAAAAATATTAAATGGGTTATAATTATAGGCATCATCAGAAGAAATAGTAAATATTCATTTAGTATCAAACAGCAAACCTATTTTAAAACTTCACATTTACATCGCAAAATTATTGCACATCCTGCGATGTCCCTATTGCATACGCACACATTACCATAACAATGCTGAAAAGATACACTGTGCAGCAATATTAATGTGTGTAATATTGCCTAAAAATTCACAAAACTGTATAAATATAAAACTGATTAATAACTGAAACTAGTCCAAGATTAATGTAACTGCAGAATGAAAACAGAATGGAAAACAGTTTAAAATGACACAAAGGCCACCACAAATGAACACACTGACCACATTATGCAAAGACAGCTTAAGATGGATGTATGACCCCATAAAATTACACAAGGACTGTTGTGTAAAATTATACAAAATTACACAATAACTGCTGACTAAATGGAAAAGTGCTTAAAATAATCCAACGACAGTATGAATATAAGTGCGTGAAAACACTTCAAATGATCTGAAGACCCTTCACAAAACTGAGGCCAATTAGTTACACAAAGACTCACAATGAATGCAGAACTGTTATCTAAACATCCCTGAAAATAAACGTATAACTACGTTAAGATTACACAAAGCTTCCCACTGGATTAAAGACCAAACCTGGGATCCAATACTTTCTAGCTTAGCTTCTTAACTCTTTTGTGCTGTCATCATAATTCTCCTTCTTTCCTCATTTTCCTTTTCCTTTTTTTTTTTACCTGCATCCTGCTCGATTTCCTGACCTGGGTCAGGGTCAGCCCCCTCTGTGGACGACTGGCTCCTCCAGCCTATATTTCCCATCTGTACCCAGAGTCAGTCCTCAAGCTTTAGAGGTTCTGTCCCAAGTGGGTCGGTCAGCTTCAATCCGTCTCAAAGAACAAACCTGTTGTCTGACACAATTCCAACTGATTCAACTGGTCATGCCCACTGGTCCCATGCTGAGGCATCATCAGAGCTTCCAGGTGGCTTTTAAAGGACGAGGTTGATCACAGATGAGGTAAAAACAGGTCCAGTTTGTCCAGAGAACATCAATGTAAGTGTCCAGATAGTGCAACATCACTCAGTGGGTGAGAAGTTAGTCATTACCATTACAGTCCCATGACCCTGAGTGACTCAGGCTTCAGTGTGTGGCGGACTCCAAAAATACATACTGGAAGGGATCCTGTGTTAGAAGGTCCCGATTCCTCAGATAGGAGTGGTGGGATCAGGGCAGTCCCTGTTGGGAACAGCTGGGAAAGCGCACGTGATGTTTGTAAGAGGGATCAACCAAGCTTACAACACAAACACAATGCTCCGAAACACACACTGACCTCAAACTAATTAGCACAACAGAAAGCCAGCGCATCCTTTAAAGGCATCCATCACAGGGTGTGTGTGTGTGTGTGTGTGTGTGTGTGTGTGTTGTAAAATCTCAGGTAAAGCTGCCCAACTCCAGGAGCTTAATCTGCTATCAATCCATCTATCCATCCATTCATCCATGCCTCAATCCATTCCCTCTTGTGTTCTTCGGCCTCAGTCTTCTCAATGATGGGAAAACTCCTAAAACTCTGTAAGCTGGAGAACATAATACACACGCATGCGCACACACACACACACACACACACACACACACACACAGTGCTCCGCCTCACGCTTTCTCACACACACACTGTCTAATTATTGTAGCTCAGGATAGTAAGAAGATGCTTTTCATTCCGAGAGGAAAAGTACAGTGTTGGGCTCAGAAACCCCAAATTACAGTTTATAGATCTAAACTGAGCCCAGACACACACACACACACACACACACACACACACACACACACACACACACACACACACAAATCACTAACATGCCACAACTTCAAACAATACTCACTCAACCAATCATAACACAGCACAGGGCAAAATGGTTCAACCAAACAGCACACCAACACTCCCCTCAGCCAATCACAGCACAGAAAGGGCTATCCTGGCTAAACTCTGACCAGCTGGACAGCACATCAAACCTCCAGCTAATCGCAAAACAGTAAGAGAAAACATAGCCTAACTCTGTCCAATCAGACAGCATACTACTACCTTTTTCAGCCAATCAGAGCACAGCAAGGGTTAACAACCTAACTCAGGCTAATGAGACACCGCACTTCCTCTCTCTCAGGCAACACAGCAGTGGTTGGAACATCTGGAGGGTTGGTGCAGGAGAACAATCTCTGCATCAATGTGAAGACGATGAAAGAGATGACTGTGGATTTTAGAAGGGGCAGACACATCCACAGCCCCCTGCACAGTGGAGGATCTGTGGTGAAAGTGGTCTCCAGTTACAGGTACTTGTGTGTCCACCTGAGTAACCTCACCTGGGGCAACAACACTCCCAGTCTGATCAGGACATCAGCAGCTCTACTTCCTGTTTAAAAGATATGCGGTGGAGAGTGTTTTGTGCTCCAGCATCATTGTGTGGCATGGAAGCTGCTCTGCTGCAGAGAGGAAAGCTCTCCAGAGGGTGGTGAATGCTACACAGGGGACTGTTGGGGCCAGCCTACCCACCACCATGGACATTCACACCTCCACATGCAGAAAGAGGGCCACCTGCATCATGAAGGACCCCACTCACCCAGGACACACACTTTTTCCCTGCACGCCTCAGCCAGGAGGTTGCAGAGCATTAAATGTAGAACCACTAGAATGAGAAACAGCTTTTTCCCTGAAGCTGTAAGACTTGTAAACGCTAACTAGACAAACCACTGCAATGACACTTGACACTTTATCCACTTTGCTTTTTTTGGCTGTAACTGTGACCTTGAGTACATCATTTTGTTCCACCTTATGTGCCACATATGATGTGAATGACAGTCATTGAATCCTTGAATGACAGCTTCTGTTCAGGAGACTCAGACTCACGAGACGTTCAGCATTCCTGCAGCAACGTAAAATTAACAGCTACAGTTTATGTACCACTGTTTCAACTGAAGACCTGGTGAATGAAGTTCACACACACACACACACACACACACACACACACACACACAGACACACACACACACACACACACACACACACACACACACACACACACAGACACACAGACACACAGACACACACACACACAGACACAGACACAGACACAGACACAGACACACACACACACACACACACACACACACACACACACGTTTTCCTCTCCCAGTTAATTTTCTCACTGTAGTGGGGAAGTTCAGGGAGGTCCTGGTTCCTGGTTTTGTTTGAGAGGGAGAGACAGAGAGAGAGGGGGGGGAGTAGAGAGTGGGGGCAAAGATGGGTTGGAAGGAAGGAAGGAAGGAAAGAAGGAAGGAAGAAAAGGTGCACACTGACCCACTGTGCTGCACACAGGGGAATTTGTCCTCCACATTTAACCCATCTACACAGTGAGACACACATACACACTGGTGAATTCACACACTATGTGGCAGTGATGGTGCCCGCAGTGGTGGGCATCCACGGGGAGCAGCTGGGGAGTTACGTGCCTTGCTCAAGTGCATTTCAGTCATGTCCTGACAGTTCAGGGATACGGGGGCAGAGAGACAGAGAGAAAGAAATGAGAGTGATAAAGAAGTGTGAGAGACAGAAACAGTGAGAGAGAGATGAGCAGGTGATGAGACATTTCTGGTTGAATAAATGACGGTGATATTACAAAGCCGGGACACCGTCTCCATAGCGATGGAGCACAGGGATACAGACAGTGACGTCAGTGCAAACATAGACAATGTGTCCACCACAGATCACCACACAAACACACACAAGTGTTTCGAGCCCACTCAGTGCCGTGTGCCCTGTCCTGGGGCAAGAGCAACCAATCGATGCTACACACACAGACCACAAAAGGACAGTACCACCTGTGCCAGAATACACACACACACACACACACACACACACACACACACACACACACACACACACACACACACACACACACACACACACACACCTGCTGAGTGTTCTGAACAGCAGTAGAGCCTAGCAATGTAACACATTCCCAACCCACCCGGCCCTCAGACCTCAAACGGGTCTTTTTTAAGGGACAGGACTGAATGGCGAGTTAAGAGACTAGTACCTTTTAAATGTTTAAAACAATTATTCAAGAAACCGTCTGTATCAATTTCCCTTAAAACAGCAGCGTCAGTGTCTGTTATTCCCACACAGGACCGGAATGCTGCTGACACACTAGGGAACTTTGGTGGAGCTGTGAACCTCTCTCCACAACTGCTATCCCCATGTAACCCGTCATGTTAGTGTGAAATCCTGTAATATTACTCTACTGCCTCAGTCCACGTTCTTCTTTCACTTCAGATGTTGCTTCTGCATCTCTCAGCTTGTCCACAAATGCATGCAGGGCACTCAAAGCCTTTTTTTTGTCTGATTAAATTGAACTCCTGCACTGAGACCCTTTTGGATGAAGTGGTCTCGAGCTAGTCCCAAATGAAAAGTGAGAATGTGATACAAGCTCCAAATATCCAAATATCAGGTACACTCTGTAGGTTTGAGCTCTGCAGGTGTATAGGCTGGTATACTCGTCAGATAATCACTACAGATACAAACACACACCATCTCTGTTGCTACTCCATGTTAAACTACAGAGAAATCGGCACTGGCCCGAAACGCAGCACCTTCTTCCTGTATGTACTCTTTTGCTCCAGCACAAGACAGACCTGATCTATAAGAAGATGAATCAATGAATTGTTGTGAAACATTTTGGTGTGCTTAGCTTTGTCCTTGTGTGAAAACAATCCAGTTCACCCAGGAAATACTCATTTACTCATTGACTAAAAGTTCATTTACTCTTAAAAGTCGTTAAATGAATTGGACCAAGGCAAACAAACTTCAGGCATGAAAAAAGCCTGAAACTTGTGTCTAAGTACCTGCAAGACCCCATTTCCTATTACAAGCCATCATGATTACTCTGGTCAGAGGGTGCTACCTTCTAATTAGTCCCCAGAATTCAGAAGGCTTCAGCAGGGGAAAGGCTTAAGATAAAGGCTGCAGATCAAGGATGTTCATGGATATAAGGAATTGTGGTTAACGGAGATGTTGATGCTGTTCTCCCACTAGTTCCTGGGATCACCCAGGTTTGTGGACACTGTTACAATATTACAAGGTACTCCCACGTTTGTGTTGCCTTCTGGCTTTCTCCTTTTAGTTACGCTGTTGTAGTCAAGAGTCCCTTGCCACACTTTGGGAACGTTCCCATTCTCTGTTCCCCTCATCTCTAAATACACATAATTCCATCTCTTTACTTTTAGGGATTTAATGACTGCCCACTGGCTCAGGTTTATACTGATGGAAAGCTGAGCTCAGGCTCTCCTGCCACCCCTTCAGAGACTGTCCTCAGGCTCCCCTGCCATCCTTTTAAACCAGCTGCCCACTGAACTTCTACTGGATTTGGATTGGTTGCCCACCCTGCCTTGAACAAGATTTCTGAGTAGAAATAAACATGGACCCTAACTACAGGCTAATATTATTATATTATTATTAATTATGACCATCATCAAATCATCATCATTAATCCAGTACACCTAAGTATAACAGCAGGCATGTGTTGGTTCAGTGCCTCCTTATCTATAATCTGCGTGGTTCGACCAGAGGAGGATGAGTCGTCCCAGGTGGAACCAGAGAAACCAAAGCTGAATATAAGCAGTCTGTCATGCTGGTAAAAATACTGAAAAAGAATTAAAAATATGAGGAAATGAATGTATCTTTAGGCTGGGCCTGTAGATGGACGATTTCTGTTTGACTGTTTGTTAAGAAAGTTAAGTGTTCTCCAGAATTCTGGATTAAAACACAGCTGTGATGACATGCTCCCTCTCGTGCCCTGCTTAAAACTGCAGCTAGGGAAAAAAAACAAAACGAAAGAATCTGCAAGGTGTAGTTCCTCTGAAAACAGCCTCAGGACACGCATTCTTCTTCAGAAGCACCAGAGAAATTCACATGCTTCAGGAGATGTAAAGAGAAGGTCCTCGTTCAAAACTCACATGTCCACAATCTCGCAGGCTTTTTTTGGGGCTGATACACATATATGGCAATTTATCTCTACTCTTCCAATCAGAACAGAGCTCATTTACATATATACAGTGCAACCAGAAACAATGGATTAAATTATTTTTTTCCCTGAAAAAATCTGCACACAAACCTCCACAATGAAAAATAGAGACGTTTGTTTGAAATCTTTGCAAAAGTATTTAAAAAATAAAACACCAAAATTGAACATGTACATAAATATTCACAGCCTTTGCTCAATACTTTCTTGAAGATCCTTTGGCAGCAAAAACAGCCTCAACTCTAAGTTTGATGCTACGAGCTCGGCACCTGTTTTTGGGAAGTTTCTCCCATTCTTCTTTGCAGAACCCCTCAAGCTCCATCATTTGGATGGGGAGCGTCGGTGCACAGTCATTTTTAGATATCTCCAGAGATGTTCAATTGGGTTCAGGACTGAGTCTTGCCCAAGCACTCTAATTGGTTTAGAGTGGTGTAGTGTTTACCCAGCTCTAGAAGTTAACTATTCACATTTAAGTCACATACACATCTAATGTAAAACAGTGTCCATCATTTGGACTCTACTGGATACATAACAGTGCACAGTGCTTGGGCCCCTATGATTGCCACTCGCAATATCATTTGCAGACAGATTATCAGCTCATGGCAATCCATTTACATTATATGGACCAAAGTATTGGGACGCCTGGGAAGACTTTGTATTAGGTTTTGCTGTTGGGATTTAACTGCATTCAGTGACAAGTTGAGCTTGGTGAGGATAAACAATGTACTTTTAGAAGCTGCTGGTATTGATTTTAGTAGCATGTGGAGTCATGTACATAATTTTTACTGGGAACTCAATAAAACATCAGACCGTAGAGTGACAGGACATTTGTGTTTGAACAAGTTCATGTTGTTGAATACTTCAATCCCTACTCAGGAAAGGAGGTGGGAATCTGGCAGTATTTAATCATACTGTGATCATGTTATCATGATTCACTATGTTTTTTCAGATATTAGGTTTGCAACAGTATGAGACTGATGGTATTTCACAGTTCACAAATAAATTAAACTGATCTTTATGAGATTTAAACCAAAATGCTGTTTTGGTTGAACTAAACAATTTACTATTTCCCTTTCCTTTTTTGGACCCCCTCCCCCACAAACAAAACAAACAAATAAATAAACAAATAAATAAACAAAAACAAAACGTTAAATCATTCCTGTTTGAGTGAAAAAGATGCCCCTCCAAAAAAGCAACAGTACAGCAAGAGGCAGCAATGTTCTTAACTTTCATTGGAAGTGAATGTAAAACTATTTTATTCCAAGTCCATAAAGAGTATTACTATTGGTCCATTCATCCACAATTATTTATATTTATATATTTATATATTTATAACCACCCCAATTCTGGTTTTAACCAGATGAACATGGTATGATAAACACCTAAAACCAGAAAACTGCTGCAACACTAGGAGTCAGCGTGAGTGCTTAGCTAATGCTGACTGCTGCTATTTTGTTGACCTGAATGTAGCAAACTTTCATTGAAAGAAGACTGTAATAAATGAGGCAGTAACTAAAATCTGCTGTTTGCACTTTGTTTGCCAAACTATTAATGTATGCATTAATATTTTTACATTGCATTTTCATTCTGCAGAGGATAATTGTTTTCATCTCCTTGAGGTGCCACAACAAAAACATTCAAGTCCTAAATTGCCCAACCAATCACTGCTGCACATTCCAGACCATATTCGTCATGAACAACACATCGAAAAGAAGCCAGTGCTGCAACAAATCGTGCTGAATGTTAAAGGTAAACAACATCTGTAGGACAAGGCTGCATGCCATCACCACACCGCTCGCCCCATATATGGACTCAAGCTCCTTTGAAGAACCATGAAAACCATCACAAATGTCATTTTCAGTGTTATGTCACCAACCAACCAAGACATGTTCAGTGTCTGAAATTTGCTTCTTGGGTATCAGAGATATACAGCATCTAACTGCTTGGATGAATTATGAACTGTAAATTCTTCCAAATCATCCGTTTTAGATGTAAAGAAATCAGAGAGGTCGTTTTGAGTGGTCAGGTGTTCTATTATATAAACCTCTGAGGATGCTTGTTAGGACAGTACGTGGTTAAATTTGTGTTGTGATCATCTCTGGCTCCATTCACCACCACGGCCAAGAAATCCCCACAGTGACCCATTCTGGTCAAACAAATCTGAAGGACTGATCACATCATGATCTTTTCTATGGTACCAGTGAAGACAAGAAACCAAGACAGATCTTCATCTTTCATCTTGGTGATTACACTCATCATCAAAAATAGCCGCACCCAGATGCAATCAACAGACATGGAAATTTGGTCGGTAGGTTTGCCAATGCGAGATTTGGAAGTGATTCAACTTTCACGCTCGGCCATGCAAAGCAGAACGGCCCTCATCACCAAACCTGACTGACTATATCAGAATGTCTGACTCATGCAATTCCAGCAGTTGGAAGCGTTCAAGAAGGTTTGGCTCGTTGGGGTCCGAGAATTGGGATGATCTTATGGACCTATTCAGAGCCATTCTGGTCTTGTAGATGTTACTATAACATGCTCTTGGTGTCAAAAGATAGAAGAAGGCATGCACCAGCAACACGAAGGATCTGGCAGACCTACATGAACCACAGAGAAGGAGAACTGATGGCAGAGTGAGCCAACAGACATGGCTGAAGACATTCAATGAGCAGTGATGCCCTCCACGATCCTGCTAGTGCACGCAAATCGTTACCACGACTACCCTCAACACCACCACAATGGTGTCCAGACTGTCACTGAGTCACTCAGAATGACAGCGGCACACACAGACAGGCAGGCAGAAAAACACACACACACACACAATAACACAGAGACAGACACAAAAACACACACACACACACACACACACACACACACTAACACAGAGACAGACAGACACGCACACAGACACAGACTGACTGACAGACAGACAGACAGACAGACATATATATACAGAGGATGAGAAATGATAACAGTGTCAGTGAGCAGTCTGTGGAGCTGCTGGTCAGACTGAGTGACAGCAGCAGCGGTGAGGAGGCGGAGGAGGTGGTGGAGGAGTAGGTGGAGGTTCTAACCTGCTGAGAGGAGCAGCTTTAGCCACGAGCTAACGACTCCCCTGCTTATCAACCCCCCCGGAGCAGGCCTCCCCCCAACACAACACAACACAACAGAAAACACAACACAGCGCAGAGCAGGGCAGGGCAGAGCAGGAGAGAGCAGAGCAGGGCAGGAGAGGGTAGGAGAACATAGGAGAGGGTAGGAGAACGTAGGAGAGGGTAGGAAAGGAGACGGTAGGGTAGGAGAGGGCCGGTCGGGCTCAGCTCACCGTGTTTGCTCTCTATCCTCCCCGACATGGTCGCTGCGTGGCGGACGAGTCCTCCTCTCACACTGAACACACCACTGTTCATCAGCCCCTCACCTGAAGCCAGCGCCCCCGCCCGGTACCCCGCTCAGCCCAGCCCCGCTCATACCGGACCGGCCGCCGCTGCTGGACTGCTCCGAGAATCACTCGGGTTAGGAACCGACTCCTCTCAGACGAACCATCGAGCCGACTGACGAACCGAGTCACTGATCCGTTCAGTAGCTGCTTCTGTTCATTTAACATAATCAGAGCCTCACATCCAGTTAATACAGTGGAATAAAATTAGAACATTATACATCATACACAGGACATTACTATCATCATCATCATCATTATTATTATTATTATCATCATCATTATTATTATTATCATCATCATCATTATTATCATCACTGTCACCGTTATTATTATTATTATTATTTATTATTATTATCATTATCGCCATTATTATTTATTATTATCATATCACCATTATTATTATTATTATATTATCATCATCGTCATTATTTTTATTATTATTATTGTTGTTGTTGTTGTTGTTGTGTTGTTGTTCTACTGCTAAATACCAATTTGTTCAAACACAATTTCCTAATTTTCGACATCCATAAGAACTGTTATTCTTTTATCATTACTGTTGTTTTCGTTATTTTAATGTAAATAAGATTAAACAAACTAGAAACAAATGTACAAAGTAGATTATTATGCATTTAAGGATTTTAATTAAATGTACTGTAGTTAAATTAGCCATTTATAAAGTATATGAACGTCTTCCCCGTGTTTATGAACTAAAACAGACTGAAGACCGTTTATAAATAAATCGCAGCACAAATCACGTCTTCACGTTGTATCGTTTCAGTAACAACCTCTGAACTCTAAGAACCGATTCAGTTGCTGAATCAAACGCACGGTAACTTTGATTTGTGATCAACGAATCGGTTCAGTAAACCGAATCACTTTCCCCATCTCCGCGGGTGACTCGTTCATCCCGCTGATGCCAGCGGTGCCAGCGGAGCAACATTCCAACCGGAGCAGCGCCACCTGCTGGCTGGAATCAACCATCAACAACGACACCTGATATCCACACCATTATTTCACACACAGCAGATTTGGCCCCTCGAGACCCGGAATGTGAAGAATTCAATGACATCACTGCTCCTCAATCACTGCTCAACTAGTTCACATAGTTCTTCTAGTGCAGACTTTATTTTTAATGTAGTGCACTATGTAGGTAACAGGGAGCCATTTAAGACACATCCACTGTGAACGTTTTTTATTTATGTGTGTGTGTGTGTGTAATTAAGAACACATTTAAAATTGTTAAAATATTGTAAATTGTTTGACTACATTTTGAACTAGAGTGCTTTAAAGCAGTAAAATGTCACAGATTGGTGGTTTTAAGGACTAAAATTTCAGAAAATTAAAGTTAAATGGGAGGGGCTTGATCTCGCGAGGGCGGGGCTTAGATACACACGCGTTTGCTGTTGGTCAAATGCAAATATATGCAAATCTGCTCCAAGCGCCTCTTCAGTCTACGTGTCCTGCTGCGTATAAGCGCCCTCAAGCGGCCGTTTGCGCTCATGACATTTAGGCTGAGTTTTTAGTGCTGTGTTTCTCAGCTTGGCTGTTCTGCAGGGGTTCATGTGTGCAGTGTTGTGACATAGGCGTTCTCACTGTCATAAAGGGTTTTTATGGGCCTGGAGAGAGATATATGCTGGAGAAGAGGGGGAGAGGGCCTCCGTCAGTGTGTTTGTGCTGAGCCTGGACTCTTGCACTTTTGCTGCTCGACCAATAAAAGATACGTAACCTACTTCTGACTTTGATAGGTTTGTGTAGTACTTTATTACCAGGGTTATATCACTGATTTTTGAGATAAGAGACAAAACATGCTTTATTGTCTTCATTTTCTTCATTTTTATTTTCATTTTTCATTACAGGCCAAGGTCTCAGCTACGCCACTTTCCCTTAAATTAAGTAAGAATGTAAAGACACAGCAGCCTGTCAGATCAGCCCCAGTTCTGTCTCAGGGAGATATGTAAATGATTAGAGGTGTGGTCAGATTAGACTAAAGTGCATCCTCCACTGCCCTGTAAGAAGGCTCTCAGATGCTACTTTTGGATGGTGTACCTCCTGGTGAGATGTTCCTCCATGATACACTCAAAGACATTCTGCCCCATTGACAGACTTTGAAAGGGGGCAAAAAGGAGTGGACTGAAAGGAGCAGGATGGCCATTTCAATGAATTGTCCACCAGTGAATTGTCCACCATTTCAATGAATTGTCCAACTTTTGTACACCCTTGATGTTCTTGGTCAAATGACTGGACATTAGAAATGAATAGAGGACACAATTATACTTGTATGAAATATAATAAAATATGAGTTATTAATTAAATCATTTATAATAAATGTATTCAGTCACAGTATAATACATCAGATGAGCACAATTCCTCTCCACACTCTCACATGCATGTGTTTACAGTGGGATTGAGGCGTGGATGGAGGTGAATCCAGGCTGGAAGGAGGGAAGTTCTTCTAGAGGAGACTACTCTTAGAAGAATATCTTAAACATTAACATTAAAAAGCTGAGAAGATGCTTCAGCTTTTCAGGAATTTGTCTGTGCTGAAGTTGGATCCAGTGTAATAAATGCAATGACTGGTCCCTGAGAAGACTGTGCAGTGTTGAGCTCCAGATCCATGTTCTAAAATCTCCCATTTCTGAAGGTTTCCTCAGAATTAGGGTAAAAGCAGCTGACAGATTCACTCCAGCTGAGGATTGGTTGTGTCCTGGTCTGCTGTACTGTGGCTCTGCAGCACAGTGAGTGTCCACAAGGAGGAGTGCAAACACTGTGTAAAAAAGAAGTAACTGCATAAACTATAAGAGTTTGCTACGAGATATGGCTTCAGCCTGTCCAGGGCCTAGATAATAATAATTATATTATTATTATTATTATTATTATTATTATTATTATTATTATTATTATTATTATTATTATTTGTGGACAATATTATTTCAATATGAGTTTATGACCGGATAATTGTGTTTCCTTCCTATGCTGTTCAGTGGTGTTCCATGGTGATTCGGTTTCAAGGCAATAGTTTGATTTTCCAGGAAGAATCATGACATCTTTATAAGGCAGTAAGTTTCCTTATGTAGTTTAGCTGAAGCAATCACTTCTACTGATTATAACATATCTGAAGCCACAACTGAAGAGAGAGACAGAGGGAGAGAGAGAGAGAGAGAGAGAGAGAGAGAGAGGAGAGAGAGAGGCAAAGTGTGACCTTCCTCAGTATATCTGGGCTACAAAATGGAATTATCCTTCAAGCCTGTCTAACACACACACACACACACACACACACAAACACACACACACACACACACACACACAAACACACACACAAGGCCAGGAGGAGACAGGTAGAGAAAGATTCGTTTGCTCTTTACCAAAGTGCACTGACACACATTCATATTTATGAGCAATCACAGGTCTCTCTCTCTCTCTCATATATGTATATATATATATATATATATATATATATATATATATATATATACATTTCTGAATAAATGTGTGAACAAAACTGTATGAGTGTGATATTAAATATGAATTAATCTCTAATAAAAGGTGAAATCCAGAGTTTGAATGAGAATCAGAATCACACTGAGATTCAGTATCTTATTCAGATTCACAATACTTTTCTAATGTTCTGGTGAATAAAAGTATGTTAAACTATGAAAACATCCAGCAAGATTAGCCTAGGCTTCTAAATGAAATCAGGAATAAGAAATCGGTGTCCACAGCCTTTTGGACATAGAGGGACAGATATATGTGCATGAACACACAACACAAGGAGACCAACAGGCAGTATGGCACCATATTCATAACACCACAACGTCCTGCGTAAAAGTACCATGTAGGAGAACCTGAGGGGAAATGTCACTCTTGATGCATCTGGCACTGCATCCTGCATGAGTGGACGCCACTGCTGAGAGGGTTTACTGTATGTTGATGTATCTGTGCGAAGTTAAGAAAGGTTTGTTGACTACCTTGGCACACTACAAATGATGGCAGCTGAAACGGAACAGATCATATTGGCTTTGGATGTAAGAACTGCTGAACATCAGTTAAACCAATGGCACCCAACATTGCCCAACTTCTGCATTTTGATCAATTCCTCTCTCTTCCTTCACCAGTCGATTTGAGGAAATTCCAAATACATTTACTCAAATCCATACACTGCCTACAGAGGCAGCTTAATGGACCCAGACATCAAACCCCCAACTATGTGATTAGCAACCCAGCTCTCTAACCCATAGATATACACACCTATATACCTATTATAGCAGTCAACATCGCTGCCTGACTGCATTCAGTACCAAATACAGAGCAGTGGTTTAAGAAAAGTACTGTCCAATATGATATTTCAGGAATATGGCTCTCAGAAAGTGGGATAACACCACATTACACATGACTAGATGAAACAAAATCCCACAGTGTCACTGTTGGACTGAGAACAGTCCACCAACTTGAAATATCCAGCCAACAGCGTCCCGTGAGCTGCATCTTGTGAGCACTGATAAAGGACATGGATGAGCTTCTGTCTCTGACTTTAGATCTACAAGGTGGAGCAACTAGGTAGGAATATCTTATACAGTGTTTAAACACTCTGATCCCCCACACCAGCGCAACACACACTAACACACCACCACCACGTCAGTGGGAATGCAGTGCTGAGAATGACCCACCACCCATATAATATCTGCTCTGTGGTGGTCCTGTGGGGTCCTGAGCAGTGAAGATCAGGGTGAAAGGAGGAGAATCAAGTATGCAGAGAAACAGATGAACTACAGTCTTTAATTATACTGTAATTAATTACAAAGTGCTCCTGTATGAGAGTGGAGCTGAAAGCTGAAAGCCTAACACTGATACACAGTCCTGTCTATCGAGACTTGGTGTCAATGATGTACTTTCTTGTGTTACAAATAGATCAAAATCCTTGAATATAATATTTGCATTCTTCATTTCTTTAAAGTTTGCATTTAAGTTTTTATTTATTTATTTATTTATTTATTTATTTATTTATTTATTTATTTATTTATTTATTTATTTATTTATTTTTCGACACTACAGCCATGTCCTCTTGTAGCCACATTTGGAAATTTCATTAACACTGAGCGATTGTGGTATACATATATGTGTGTGTGTGTGTGTGTGTGTGTGTGTGTGTGTGTGTGTGTGTGTGTGTGTTTTTGAACAGAGACATCATCCTAAATATTTATGAGGTCTGCTATCTCACTGTCCCACTGTCCACTGTCCCTTCTCCTCAGTGTGCACTTATGAAAAATGAGTTGGAGTGACATAAAAGTTTCAATCTGGCTGTTCAGACGTAGATGGACAGGAAGTGAATTGTTTTTCAGTAATACATATGAAAGTGGCCCAAATTCAATTCAGATTCAGATTCAAAGTCTCTGGATCACGTATAATGAAAAAGATCCGATTTGGACCTTTTACCTGCTGTGACCAAGTAGCCATAGTCTATGATGAGACACCGCTACCCCAAATCCTGTCTTTTGAGTTTTGCTCTTGGGTTCTTCGTACAGTTGCAGAGTGTAATTTATGTTCTACTCCACTGCTGTAAATACAAATCATGCTTGGACAGCTGTATACAGTTCTAGAGAGACGTTCTTCTGCAGCTCCACCAAAGTTCCATAGTGCAGCAGCAGTGTTCTGGCTGGGAATGGGAATGATATAGATGTTAAGTGGCAGCAACATAATTCCGAAAGCGCCTGGTTTGCTTTGTGGGTTTAAACATGTTCTGCGCGGGGTAGCGGTCGGAGCTTGTGTGGTACTTTAAAATTAATGCTTGTTTCCAAAGTCTTATCAAGGTTAAATTCATCATTATAGAATTTTAATGGGCTAAAGTGGAGATCAAGAGATCAGTGGCCTTGAAACCATACACACACACACACACACACACACACACACACACACACACACACACACACACACACAGAAAGTAATATCAGTGCAGTTTTGGATCAGCTGTTTGTAGGAGTGTACAAGTGAATGTTGCTATATATATGCATGAGACATGAGAGAAGGAAATGCGTGTGTGTGTGTGTGTGTGTGTGTGAGTGTGTGTGTGTGTGTGTGTTATGCGAAATGTGAATGCATTTAAGAGAGTAGCGCAGTTTTAAATTTATGCAGTGTTTCCACCAATCAAACGGAATATTTAATAGCGCCCACTCATT
Organism: Acestrorhynchus altus; assembly: GCA_034509495.1. Classification (NCBI taxonomy): domain Eukaryota; kingdom Metazoa; phylum Chordata; class Actinopteri; order Characiformes; family Acestrorhynchidae; genus Acestrorhynchus; species Acestrorhynchus altus. The sequence goes on along the minus strand of CM067516.1, from coordinate 6,900,536 downwards.
CACATTCATACAGCAACTCATACTGTATCCTCTCTCTCTCTCTCTCTCTCTCTCTCTCCTCTGATTCTCTGATTCGGAATACTGTTGCTGAACTATAATAACTTTAATATTTATCTGTTTTAATCTCAGATCAGATAAGATTACAGTGGTGTACAGAATACACTGATCTACCATAACATTAGGACCACCTCCTTGTTTCTACATTCACTAGCTATTATATCAGCTCCTCTGACCATACAGGAGCACTTTGTGTTTCTATAATTACAGACTGTAGTTCATCTGTTTCTCTGCATACATTATTCTCCTCCTTTCACCCTGATCTTCAATAGCCAGGACCCCACAGGACCACCACAGAGCAGCTATTATGTAGGTGGTGGGTCATTCTCACACTGTAGTGACACTGACATGGTGGTGATGTGTTAGTGTGTGTTGAGCTGGTATGAGTGGATCAGACACAGCAGTGCTGCTAGAGTGGTTGATCAGTGTAAATATACATACTTAAAAATGATGGTTCTTCAGGGGTTCTTTAGTGAAGAAAATTATTCAGTATGGAACCATGAACACTTGTGAAAGGGTTCTTGAGATTGATGGAGAATGTGTTGTAGAGGGTTCTATACTGAAACTTTTTAAGGGTTATATTTTACACCAAAGGTGGTTCTTCCGTTGTTCTGCACCACATCCCCAACTCCCCAGCTCCCTAATTGCCATGGTGCCAATAGTGTTTGTTTATTTGTTCCAGAGAGTCCTATTGGCAATACTTCTCCGCGTGGAGTAGACAAGCAGTGTGTGTTCCAAACCTGTTAACTACCATTTCTGAATTCCATTATGAACTGAGGAAACAACTCCTGAACACACTTCTTATAGTCTCTTCTGTTCTATGAACATCAGTTTTGCTACTGAGAATGCTCAGAATGCTCAGCAGCTGCTTGGAGAACCCCATAGATCCTGATCGTTGGGACCGTTTGGGAAGTTTGGCAACGTTAGAATTTTTATAAATCACCTGGTCTGTCCTAATGAACAAGCCATAGCACCAACAACCATAAAACCACCTGGAGCAGGGTAACATCTGCGTAGGAACATCATATCAACCATCTGGGCCAAAATAGTAGCTGCTTAGGAACAACAAAACAACCAGAGCAGCATATCAACCACCTAGAAAATCGCCATGGATACCATACCAAAATGACCACTTAATATTCACTTGGAACAGCACTGCAACCCCATAGCAACCACCTGGGAGACAACAGCAAATGCTTAGTAACATATTTACAAGCACCTAGCAACTCCATAGCAACTGTGTAACAACAGAACAACAACATCTTCAGACAGCATAGCAACTGTCTACTGCTGTGCAACTGTTTAACAACTGCATATCAAACATCTACTAACTCCATAGCAACCATCAAGCAAACCATCAGAGACCATGTGTCAATACCCCAGCAACCACCTAGGAATCAATAAAGTTGTGTAATCACTGAATTTTCAGGAAACACACTTTTCTAATTCTGCTGTAACTCAAAATGCAGAGTGTGAAGCATAATAGACACACAGACACACACATACAGACACACACACAAACACACACAAACACACAGACACACACACACACACACACACACACACACACACACAAACACACACACACACACACACACACACACACACACACATGCATAAACAGTGTGTGTACACTGTGTACACTCTTGGGGCTGATGGACAAGCGTGTGGTTGGGTAACAGATTAGTTTCTAATGCAGGCTGAAGTGCCTTCTCTGTATGTGACACACACACACACACGGACAGAGTGTGTGAGAAGGGTGTATTGTTTGGCCGAGTGATCTCTCAGTGTATAGACTGTATGTTTTGGGAGATTAATTCGTCTTTTCCATTTCTGTGCTGTCAGATTGAGACTACTGGTCATTTTTTAACCAGAACAGCTCAGCAGCGTTGCAGCATTTGGTTCAGCTTTGACCATCATACCACATTAATCCAACATAACCATATAAGACCAACTAATTAATCACACCCCAACAATACTGACCCTGACATAACCCCACCTCAACGTCAACCTCTGCCTTGCCACACCCCACCATTACTGAACGTAACCTTTAGAATTCTACTCCAATTCTGTGGGATGTTTTCATAGTTTGATGTATTTCTATTCACCCAAGAAATCTGAAAAGAATGTGTAAGAGACACTCACACATGCCACATATTGTAATTTTTAGGAGATCCTCGGGTACCCAAATGTATCTTAAATTGAGATGTAAATATCAAGAGAAGTATATGAATACATTTGACAAATTTACTTGCAACTGCATTTTTTTTTGCTTATATGGACTAAAAAACTGTTTCCATCTCAGAAATCCTGTTGGAAAATGTTCATTCTGAGTGTTTTTGAGCTGAAAATTGGTCATCTTCTAGTCCTTCATCAGCGCTCACAGGACACTGTTGGCTACTCTCAGTCCAGCAGTGACAATGTGGGGTTTAAACATTCCAGCAGCACTGCCGTGTCTGATCCACTTGTAACAGCACAACACACACTAAAACACCACCACCATGTGTCACTGCAGTGCTGCAAATGACCCACCATCCAATATTACGAATGTCATTCAGTCATTATCTTAGCTGCTTACTGAATAATGTCACGGTTAATCCGGAGCCAATCCACCTGCAGTCATCAGGCGCAAGGCAGGAATACCCCCTCGACAGGGTGCCAGTGTATCACAGGGTACTATCGTCACACTTCTCACAGACAATGACCAGGGGAGGGATCGAACCCACAACCCCAGACCCCTGGAGCTGTGTAACTGATCAGTTATGGCTGATCGATGTAAAAACTAAATAGATGCATATACTTAAAACATGCACACTCACACACTGAATTCCTCACCAGCGCTATAAGAGTAAATTCTCAATACAGACAAGAGAAACAAAGAAATGATAGATAAATAAATAAATAAACAATCAAACCAACAAACAAATAAGATATAGAAGAAAAAGAAGAAAGACATTACAGGAAGGTGGCAAAGTCCTTCTTATGAAGAACCTTAAGAGGTTCCCCCACAGTTTCACACTGAAGAACTGCCAAAAGTCCTTCTTGGATCTTGCACTTTTTACAGGTAGGCAGTTTCCTTCAACAGTACCTCAATGAATTAAGCCCACATCTGTAATCATCCCTGTGACTGTTTATGGACCAATCAACAATATTTTAACAGTATTGTTTTAATTGTTTTAAAGAGTACTAGAGGAAGATGACAAGGTCCTACAAGAAAGAAAGAAAGAAAGAAAGAAAGAAAGAAAGAAAGAAAGAAAGAAAGAAAGAAAGAAAGCAGATTTACAGTTTTCAGACATCAGACTAAAGGTCACACAGGAGACATAATAGAAGGCAGAACTCATCTCTAGTCTGCAGCCTGAAGATTTGTCTGTGTTACTGAGCAAAGTGGTCATAATTCACCCCATAATTATCCCAACTCTTTCACCAGGTTCACATTTCCCTATGTTCCGCTTGTTCCATTAGGAGGCTAATAACATTTGTCCACTTTGACTTTGTCCTCTGTCATTGAATAAAATCCAGCAATTTGTAAACAGACACTGATACTAATGATCCCACTCTGACAGACAGACAGCCTTGGGTATTATTGCAAACCTATGGAGCCACTGAGCTTTAAATATTTGTACCAATTTAACAGGATCTAACCGCTCACCCCTTTTTGAATTTCATTTGGCTACTTTACAGTCAGAATTAGACAGAACTCTATATGGCAACAGACAGAATTAGGCAGAACTCTATAAAGCTACAGTCAGAATTAGACAGAACTCTATATGGCTACAGTCAGAATTAGACAGAACTCTATAAAGCTACAGTCAGAATTAGGCAGAACTCTATAAAGCTACAGTCAGAATTAGACAGAATTTTGTTGGTCTATGACTGTGATGAAGTGGAATCTTTTGGGGAATTTTGCTGAACTTTGTTGAGATCAGACGGTAGCTTGCTTGGCGTTACCCTGTTTCAAAACCAGACATTACAATATGATTCTGGACTTTCTATAGTAAAGGTGAATTCTCTCACCAACCTCTGTTAGTCTTCCTTGAAAGGAAGAGGGTAGAGATCCATTTCTTCTGCAAATAGGAGTGAATATGTTACAGAATAAACCAGTGTTACGAATAATTAAGTGTAATTTCTTGACCATTTTACATCTGGGGGGATTTTTGTATTATGTATCAAGATACATTTTGATGTATTTGTCCATGCCTTCTGAGAATGTTGCTCTTTTTGGTTGTAAATGATGGGAGTAAAGCTACATAAATGGACATTATGCTATGACAGCATCAGTATGAGGCTTCTGAAGCAGCACTGACATTGTAGAGTCATTCAAACTTGGAAAATCTTGCTGGGATAGTAATCCCCTTCAAGTGGAACATCAATGTCAGTAATGTCATTAGTAATTACTGAGAGCCCAGAATAGACCATATGAGTGAAATCGGTATGGACGTAGTAAAGAGTCATCTTGCTCCGTCCTGTCTTTCCAAACCTTGCAGAAGGTCTGGATGTCCCTCTGAGTTAACATGTTTCAATTTAACTTACATTCAAGCACTGCTAGACCCCGACATACTACATCATTCAGAATAAGGGAACAGTGCAGGTGTTGGTTTCACGGTAAAGGTCAGCAACTGTTTGTGGGAAAACTCGGATTTCTAATTGGCAAACAGCCATAAATCTCACACAGTGTGTTCATATGTACTCAATAATCCAATATTAATCAGATTTCTGCAGTTTATTATTGATTATTGAAGTGGCCATGTAAATTCTGATACTCTGATTTCTAGGATCAGGGTAAGGTCAGGGTAAAAATGCAATAAAGAAGATTACTGTCTCCATAAGTCAGACAGTAATCAGATTTCCACAGATGAGTGTGGATGTGTTGTGAGGAGGGCGGAGTCCCTGCTGGTTCATTCCATTGGTTGGTGGCGTGTGCTTATCCTCCAGTCAGTGACAGCTGCAACATGTCGGGAAAAGGTGTCAGGTCACTGAGAAAAGCAAAAGAAATCAGAGTAAACAGTATACATGCACTGAGATTTCTGATTACTGAAAAAGTTTTGAATGTGTGTGTTTAATCCAGAACCACGTAAACATCTTCAGCTGCACTGTCACTAGTTTACTGCTAATATTGTACTAGAATGCCATTGCAGAAATATCATAAATGTGCATTATCATACAGGTGTTTTTGTTATTTTTATTGTTATTTGTGTGTGTGTGTGTGTGGTGTGTGTGTGTGTGTGTGTGTGTGCGTGTGTGGTGTTTGTGTATGAGGAGATGACAGAGTGAGTGTAGGCCCATGTGTGTGTGAGAGTGAGTGGGTGAGCGGATGTGTGTGCAGGGATGAGTGAGTGAGTGCATTCATGTGCGTGCGTGTGTGTGTGTGTGTGTGTGTGTGTGTGTGTGTGTGTGTGTGTGTGTGTGTGTAAGGGTTTTTGGAGTGTGAGTAATGTATGCTCGGCCTTGGAGCCGCTCCGGTCCAACTGCGCCATATTTCACATGAATATTTCACTGCTAATGTTTCTTTAACGCACAGGAAAAAGCGTGTCACGCACACACACACACACACACACAGACACACACACACACACACGCACACACACACACACACAGTCAGACAGGATGTGACATGCAAAGAGAGCTGTCATCAAGGACAGTCACAATGCTGTAGACAGAGGGGACACTGACACACACACACACACACACACACACACACACACACACACACACACACACACACACACACACACACACACAGAGCCTGTGATATAGCCCATATAGACAAATGCTAGGGGCACCAACCATCCCGTAATTCCTCAATTCAACAAAAAGTTATTTCTAAATATTACAAAAAGGCCATCATTCATCCTTTCCCGGTTTCCTTTCAGATGAGAATGGACAACTTTGCTGTCTGTAAGAGCTCCTGAAAACACTAAACGTTTCCAAGCAGCATAGCTTTTAAAAGCAGTCAAATAAAAAGGCAATTGGCATTTTGATCTCTCAGTGAAGGACAAACACGTGCATTTGTGGAGAGAAGCATGTGGACTGTACAATAATATTACAGGATTTCCTACTAATATGACCTGGGTTACGTAGTATTACACTGTTCTGAGGAGAACAATTGTACAAAGGTTTCCACAAATGTTTCAAAGTGGAGTAGCAGCATTTCGGGCCAGTGTGGGAATGTCTGAGATGCCATTCCCCCGTTACAGACCGTTACAGGGATTGTAATGCTCTCTTTCACAACAACTCCTTTGTGATATTGTTTCTGTCTGCATTGACCATGCCTGTATTTCTCTGTTTCCTTTGAGAAATTTAAAGGCTGATTTTCCTGCTGTCTGCTACTGAACTTGTGTTGTCTGATTATTTTAGTAACATCTGGATTCACATCGCTGTGCTTTTCCAGGCAGATGTTGCCTCATGTTGGTTGTTGGTCATATTTAAAACAAAACAACCTTTTCATGGAAATGAATACCAGAATAAAGTAGACCTTTTGTAATGCAATGAGCCAATTTACAGTTGTGTGCTGAGGTTTGGACACCCCTGTTGAAACTCCATTGATTTTGTACAATGACTGACATGGTTCCATTTCTTTCCAAGCCAAAACTGTCCACCATGTTCTCAGATTTGCAGCCAGAGTCTGCGAAGTAGAGACCAGAGGTGGTCAAACTCTCCTACTGAATTGGTAGCCCGAAAACCGGGAAAAATCTGCTACAGGTGTAGGCCACCATATCTCTCTGGATATGGATTAACCATCTCTGTAAGGCCCAGAGCCCCCAAAAACCAAAGTTAGTGTTTGGAGCTTCACCACGTACTATTAGCCAGTGCTTTCTGTGTAAAGGACTATGTCAACAGTTGGTGTTTCCTGAAGAATAGCCACTACTTCAGATGAGTGGCTGGATTTGGATGAATGGTTGATTCCACTGAGGTGTATGTCTGCTCAAAAGTGGTCTTGGTTCTGCATAGCTGTGTAGTTGTGCTGCTAAATGTAACAGATGGCAGAGTGTCTGAGCCGGGGCAGGAGAACGTCCACTACACTGCCGTGAGCTCCCACACACACAGAACACGGAATGAAGCCCACAAAATTCCTGGCAAAGACTGGTGCTTGACACCATCTGTCTCCGCAGGGACTAACTCACATACTCACAAACTAACAGAAGTGGGTCCGTATGCATAATTAGACATTAGAGGAATCACCCATTTCTGATTTTCTAATGATTGTGATTAATTTTGGGACGGAGTCTGAATGAAAGTTTAGTTATTGATATCAGGACTTCTAGATCAATCTTGAGCACATTAGGCCAGGACAAGGTGTGGATGATGAGCTCTTTAAGTCTAGCTGAAAGTTTTGCAATTTAGGTCCAGATTATATCTTACTGAAGGTTTGATGCTCTAGGTGTGTGTGTGTGTGTGTGTGTGTGTGTGTGTGTGTGTGTGTGTGTGTGTGTGTGTGTGTGTGTGTGTGTGTGTGTGTTTGTAGGTCCCGGTGAAATGCTTACTTAGAATTGTTACCGTGCAGCTCCAAGCTCAGAGCTCATTATGTTAGCTCTGGAGTTGAGATGTTTCTATGTCAAGATATCCTGGAGTTATTTTGGTGTTTAGTTTCTGTGGTATCCTGTCTTGTGGGAATGATTCCAGAGGGTTCAGGAGAAGGTGAGGTTTCGTGTCCCTTAAAAAAATCTAAGGGAATTGACCATTAAGGGACATTATGCACTTAATGATTATAAATGGGTTATTTAACGGACATTGGATACTTAAGGGAAATATGAATCTGAAGGTTCTAGTGCACCCATCATCAGCTGGTCCAAAAAGTTCCCCAATTTCAGTTATTTGGGACTAACACCAAGTGAGAACTCTTTGTAAATTCCTTGGAATTTCCTCTAATCACCCCTGTTCAGAACTCTTACAAAAATCCTTTGGACTGAAATTATAGGCAATTAAATCAATTACATTTATTGAGTGGGAGGAGCCTGAGGCCTCTCGCCTGTCTGTGCAGAGGAGGAGAGGAAACCCCTCCATTAACAGCACTGCAGTTAGTCCTCCTTCAGGGACATCCCTCACTCCCTGCAATCCTGCAATGCCCCCCCCCCCCCCTCTCTCTCTCTCTCTCTCAGGATGGGGCTTTCTAGTTTCAGGGGTAGAAAGTAAGAGGCTAAGAGAGAGACTAAGTGAGAGAGAGAGAGAGAGAGAGAGAGAGAGAGAGAGAGAGAGATGGGGGAGAGTAGTTTTCTTTATTTTTACTTATTGTATATAAAGTTACCATGACCTTCTCTATGTCTCTTGTGTACCTGGGTGTAAGTCCTTTCATTCCTATCACTCACTGGTGTACTTACTACACACACACACACACACACACACACACACACACACACACACACACACACTTATGAGTGCACACACTCTCCGTTAGGGTGTCTAAAGGTCACATGTCCATTCTCACTTCAGCCATGTCCCACACTGCCAACATGACTTCCTCATTTGCACCACTGTCTCCATGGTGACAATAGGCTCCACCCATCACAGGTCCCGCCCCTCATGGGAAAAGGTCCTGGACTCATGATGATCTGGAAAGGTTACGTGTTCTAAAAGATTGTGCTTCTGCTGATGCTTTTTTTGCTTTATTTCAAGGCGCTGCTGTTCATCGTCCTCGAGTAGCTCTTCGGTCATTTGTGCTTCAGGCCAGGACCAGGTCTAATTTAAAGTGCAATACTTGTTTATCCTCCTTTCACCCTCATCTTCAATGGTCAGGACCCCACAGGACCACCACAGTGCAGGTATTATGTGGATAGTGGGTCATGGTGGTGGTGTGTTAGACACAGCAGTGCTGCTGGTGTGTTTAAACCCCTCAGTGTCATTGCTGGACTGAGAACAGCCCACCAACCAGAAATATTCAACCGACATCAACCTGTGGGCAGCGTCCTGTGAACACTGATCAAGGTCAAGAGGCTGTCTAACACAAACTGGGTAGAAACAGATGAGCTTCTGTCTCTGACTTTACATCTACAAGGTGATGCAACTAGGTAGGAGTGTCTAATAGAGTGGACAGTGAGTGGAAACAGCTCTGCTGTGTCTGATCCACTCGTACCAACACAACACACACTAACACACCACCACTATGTCAGTGTCACTGCAATGCTGAGGATTACCACCATAATAACTGCTCTGTGGTGGTCCTGTGGGGTCCTGACCATTGAAGATCAGGGTCAAAGGAGGTTCACAACGTATAAACATATGGACTACAGTCTGTAATTATAGAACTACAAAGTGCTCCTGTATGACCAGATGAGTTGATCAAATGGACAGTGAATGTAGAAACAAGGAGATTGTGATAATGTTATGGTTGATGGGTGTATTACATTTTAGTGATGATGAAATATCATCATGCATTTTCAGATTTAGGCCAGGACTATGTCTAGCTGTAGATTTAGAGCTGTAGGTCAGGACTATTTCAAGCAGTTTATTTTGAACATTAGGTAAAACTATGCTTAGCTGTAGGTTTAGTGTGTGAGGCCAGGGCTATGTCTAACTGAAGAATTGTGTTGTGTACTGCAGGAAGAGAACAGCTATGTGGGACAGAGAGGAGAGAGATACTGGTACAGTATAACAGTAAATGGCCTTGAGACATGAAATAACACTCCATCACAGTCTACACACTCTGCACACCCTGCAACACCACCAAAACCCATTGTTGTGAAAAACACTCACAATACAGCAATGATTCACTGCATCAACCCCTCAAATATCATCTCTCTCTCTCTCTCTCTCTCTCTCTCTCTCTCTCTTTTTTATAATTATTTAAATATAAACTGTACATATAAATACATATAAAACATTTGTTTAGATTGATATATTCAAATATACAATATTACAGATAATTTAAGTTATTACCAGATTCATTCTGAATATTAACATCATTAGAGCTTTAATCTGGATTTTAATGTTATTAGAGCTTCATTCTGGATATTAATGTTATTAGAGCTTTAATCTGGATTTTAATGTTATTAGAGCGTCATTCTGGATATTAATGTTATTAGAGCTTTAATCTGGATATTAATGTTATTAGAGCTTCAATCTGGATTTTAATGTTATTAGAGCTTCAATCTGGATTTTAATGTTATTAGAGCTTCATTCTGGATATTAATGTTATTAGAGCTTTAATCTGGACTTTAATGTTATTAGAGCTTTAATCTGGACTTTAATGTTATTAGAGCTTCAATCTGGATTTTAATGTTATTAGAGCTTCATTCTGGATATTAATGTTATTAGAGCTTTAATCTGGATTTTAATGCTATTAGAGCTTCAATCTGGATTTTAATGTTATTAGAGCTTTAATCTGGATTCTAATGTTATTAGAGCTTTAATCTGGATTTTAATGTTATTAGAGTTTTAATTTGGATTTTAATGTTATTAGAGCTTCAATCTGGATTTTAATGTTATTAGATCTTTAATCTGGATTTTAATGTTATTAGAGCTTCAATCTGGATATTAATGCTATTAGAGCTTCATTCTGGATATTAATATTATTAGAGCTTCATTCTGGATATTAATGTTATTAGAGCTTCATTCTGGATATTAATGTTATTAGAGCTTCATTCTGGGTATTAATGTTAATAGAGCTTTAATCTGGATATTAATGTTATTAGAGCTTTAATCTGGATATTAATGTTATTAGAGCTTCATTCTGGATATTAATGTTATTAGAGCTTTAATCTGGATATTAATGCTATTAGAGCTTCATTCTGGATATTAATGTTATTAGAGCTTTAATCTGGATATTAATGTTATTAGAGCTTCATTCTGGATATTAATGTTATTAGAGCTTCATTCTGGGTATTAATGTTATTAGAGCTTCATTCTGGGTATTAATGTTATTAGAGCTTTAATCTGGATATTAATGTTATTAGAGCTTTAATCTGGATATTAATGTTATTAGAGCTTCATTCTGGATATTAATGTTAATAGAGCTTTAATCTGGATATTAATGCTATTAGAGCTTCATTCTGGATATCAATGTTATTAGAGCTTTAATCTGGATATTAATGCTATTAGAGCTTCATTCTGGATATTAATGTTAATAGAGCTTTAATCTGGATGTTAATGTTAATAGAGCTTTAATCTGGATATTAATGTTATTAGAGCTTTAATCTGGATTTTAATGTTATTAGAGCTTTAATCTGGATATTAATGTTATTAGAGCTTTAATCTGGATATTAATGTTATTGGAGCTTTAATCTGGATATTAATGTTATTAGAACTTTTATCTGGATTTTAATGTTATTATAGCTTCATTCTGGATATTAATGTTATTAGAGATTCATTCTGGATATTAATGTTATTAGAGCTTCATTCTGGATATTAATGTTATTCAGCTTTAATCTGGATATTAATGTTATGAGAACTTCATATTAGATATTATGTACATTATATCCAGATGTGATGTAAATACATTTCAACATGACATGGTCAGAAAAACTTTTGTGAAGCCTACCAGACCACTGTTTTGAAATTCAATATAATATAGTGACTGCTGGTTTGAAGTTCTTAAAACATTATTTCATTCTGAATGGCCCTGTGGTTCCACCACTGGATTTGCCCATGGCTACCAGATCAGCAGATGAGGACGAGGTTGAGCTACAAAAAAGAAGGTGTTTCTAGATGTGTAATATGGGCACAATTATACTGTCTCTATCCGTGTCTCTGTATCTGTCCCTCTCTCTCTCTCTCTCTCTCTCTCTCTCTCTCTCTTTCTCTCTCTCTCTCTGAGGTGTTTAGCATGTTGGGCACTCAAACAGAAAAAAAAAATTAAGCACTCTATGAATCTAAAGTCAAACAGGCTCTACTTCAGCACTTATTAAAGATATCAGCACACACATGCGTGCGCACGCGCGCACACACACACACACACACACACACACATTCTCCTCACTAGCATTCATAGTGCGGCGCTTTGAACTAGAGGAGTGCAGGATAACAGATTACCCAGGAGACTTTCTGATTGGCTTTGAAGCCCTCCTTTGATACTGCTGTTTCTGCCGCCCCCTACACACACACACGCACGCACGCACGCACGCACACACACACACACACACAGATATGCTCATCACACTCTCCCACCCACTCTTTTTCTCTCCATTACTCCACCTCATTCTGAGTCTCTAGGTTTGCGGTGTGGAGGTGAACTGCTGCTTATGAAGATCTAACCTTGTTTCCTTACACATGGTTTACTGAGGTGTTTAAACTTGCACTTAGCAAGAAGCACCACTACAGGCCACGAAAGCATCCACACCTCTGTCGGACCGTCTGCACCCAAGCCTGTTTCACTGATTTCAAAGAGTATGTTGTTTCATTGCACTCACTTCACACTAACAATCTTTTAAGAACCCATTTTAAATGTAGTGTACACTTTTTAAAAATCAGAGTTCTTGAGTAAAGAGAATGGTTCCCCATAGAACCTTGTCAGCTACTTTTATTTGGTTCTTCAAACAGGGTGGCATCAAATATAATCTGCCCTAATCTTAGAACAGCAACTACCACAACAAAGGACTGACAAGTACAGACTGAAACAAGGGGTCTTAAATACAGGGACAACATTACAAACACCTGGAGCTGGGAAATAAAGGGGCAGGGTTAATCATGACACAGATGGGAAAGGGTGGAACGAGGGAGGAGACAGGACCAAAACAAAAACACAACCACAACACAACAAAGAAGCAGTAAACAAGACACAGAGCAGGTTTTATGTGGGTGGTGGGTCATTCTCAGCACTGCAGTGACATTGACATGGTAGGGGTGTGTTTGTGTTGGTCATCCTCTTGTCCTTCATCATTGCTGACCGTTGACTTTAGGATGCTAAATGCTTTTAGGATATTTCTGGTTGGTGGACTAGTCTGAGTCCTGCAGTAACACTGAGAGATTTAAACACTCCAGCAGCACTGCTGTGTCTGATCTACACATACCAACACAGCACACACTAACACACCACCACTGTGTCAGTGTGACTGCAGTGCTGAGAATGACCCACCAACCATATAATAGCTGCTCTGTGGTGGTCCTGTGGGGTCCTAAACGTTGAAGACCAAAATCATTTGTAAAGCATAATTAATAGAAATAGAATTTTCTTGTGAGGAAAACATTAGAGCAGCCCCAACTTTTATTACTACTTAAATGGGTAAAGTTAGAATCAGGTGCAGAACATTAGCTATAAATCATTCAACCATTGTAAGAGAGGACTTTGGAGGAGACTGTTTAATTCAACCTCTGACATTAGTTTGCTCTTAATTGTTGAAGTGAGTGAGAACACCACTGCAAGATCCAAAGAGCTCTGTGAGGCCTTCAGAAAGCAGGTTGTAGATGCAGATGAGGCTGTGAAGGGATTTCAAAAGACCTAAAATCAGCCCAAGAGCATCCCGTAAAATGTGGTCTCCAAAAATCCTAAAATGTGAATATGGAATCTACAGATAGCTCTTGCTATAATTAAAGTGCAACATCTGTAAAATGTAATTAGTTAACCTTAAAAAAAGCAGACTGCCTTTAAAGACGAAGTAAATTTGTAGAGGTATTGTGTGTTGCACAATGAAGTTTATTTAAACTTCGGTATAACTAACCTGAAATCCTGTGTAGAGTTCACTGGTAATCCTGAGTCCAAATTCTTAAAAAAAAAGAAAAAAAAGAAACATAATCATAATAAATGCCATTTTCCACATGTCATCCTCACAAATGGCGATGGCCTTAACTACATTAGTGGTCAATGTAGCGTTAAACCTACATGCAACCACAATCTGCAGCAGAGAAAGTAACAAGTAATCATTACTTATTAGTAATTATTAGTAATTATTACAAGTGATAATTATTAGTGTACACATAGGCAGTGTAACCTTGGGGGAAATGACTACACAATGATGGTGAGTGGAAGACACACCCAGTAAGCAAATTGACGGTGCCTGGAGACAGTAAGATTTTCTCATCAAGACTGCTTTGCTCCAACAAAAGTCCCACCCTAAATATAACCACATTCATTCAAGTAAGTAAAACACCTTTGAATTAATTTACCTTAACTCAAAAATGCAGAAAAGCTGATCTACAGATGAATCCGACATTGAATTACTTGGGGACAGTAACTGAAGACATGACCAAACATAGTATTTGAGCACAAGAACCTCATACCAACTGTGTATCACAGATGCAGTAAGTGTTTTTTTTTAATTATTACTATTAACAATGTATGTAGTTGTTTAACCCCCAGTTTGAAACTGACAAATACCCAACCCCGTTAGGACACTCCCCAATCACATATGATGCTCCTGACACTAGGAGGGTGAAGACAAGCATATGCCTCCTACAATACATGTGAAGCCAGCCACCACCTCCTTTGAGCTGCCTCCATTGCATCATTCGTCAGAGGAAAGTGCTCAGCCTCTGATACAACAGTTAAGCTGTGGGGAGAAAGTGCCATCTGTCCACCATCTTCCCACCCAAAGAAAGCATGGCCAATTTTGCTCTCTTAGGCTCTGGCTGCTGATGACAAGCAGCATCACCTGGGATTTGAATCTGATGATGTGAGAAACATAAAAAATTTTTTTTTATTTTCTAAAGGTAAAAAAGCATGAATCATCCACCCCATCCACCTATGGTCATGCCCATACCTTCAGAAATATGGTTCATCACGTAAGTATGTTACCTGTTGATTTAAATAACGCAGCATGTTAAAGGTAATGTTGAAATAAATATGAGTGCACAGAGCCATGTGTCCCTCAGAAGCAGTGGTTGAGAGGTTTTCTATGTCTCTCAACACTGTCTCCAAAGCAACAGCTGTTAGGAAGTTTCAGATAACAGCTCTGGGGGAGGTTGAATCCACACCCGAACGATCCACCTCTTCCCCATAACAAGACCTTGACGATGGGTAAGGTGAAGGCTGTATGAGTCAACAGAATGAAAGCAGCTCAGGCAATGTTGATTAAACATTAATAAAATGAATTAATAATGAATAACAGTAAGCAATAACTAACATAATAAAAAGTGTTCTAACTTAGTACTAACGTGGAGAAATTTTGTTTATGCTACACATATCTGAATTTGGTGTCCATAGAGGAGTCATGGACTTAGAACACTTTGGTGATATTAATACCAACATCACTATTTCTCAAGACTCGAGAAGATGATATATGTTCTGTGAGGTCAAAACAGGTGCTCTCGATGGTTTGAGGACACCTGGGTGATATTTCTCCTAAATAGTTTGGTATAGATATTCGGTACAGCCTCCTGATGAACCACTAGGACCATACAAGCCAACTTTGCTCATTTATGGGTTGTCACACTGTGACACTTCAGTAATATAGCACACTTTTATGATCTGAAGTGATATTTCCCCCTAAACATTTATGATTAGACCTAGGAGAGAGTTAAACTTTTGGGTTATATACGGTATATATATATATATATATATATATATATATATATATATATATATATATATATATATATATATATTCATTGGTTAATAGATATTTATGTGAATATAAATTAATGATATTATAAAAATGCTCAAAATGCCAACTGATTAGCTTATAAAACAGAACTCTGGTCTTGCTGATGAAAAATGCCTACAATGTGCCTACAATATGGAGCTGAGCAGCTCACCCACAGTGCCTGGTGAGACACTAAACTGCTCTGTCTAGACTGAGACCAGTGTTCTGTACAAATTAGCCTAGTTCTATTGTAAATATGCATGTGTGTGTGTGTGTGTGTGTGTCTTTTGGGGGGGGTTAGTCAGTCTGAAAATCTGGCTTATAAAAGGTCATGAAATTGTTTCACAATGCTGTGTGACATTAACACCAACACTACAGGGCTGCGGCCTAATTGGCATGATATTAGCAGGAGCATAGTCTAATTGCCTGAAAATGACGGACATTTGTAATGATATATCTGATTCAAATCACACATTTTCTTCAGCGTTAAGATCTAACAGTACTGTTACTGCCTGCAAGCCAGTAGACTGCTCAGCTCCAGCCCTCACCCACCAATTACACTGCAGTAGTGCTGCGCTGAAGACAGTTATGTGACTCCGTGTCAGGAATCGGTGTATCGTTGTACGAAAGCAGAAATGGCAGAGAGCACCTTGAATCTGGTGATCACATGCACTTTTAATTAATCAAGTGCTAACCAAATTAATGTCTGAGGTTTGAATGACAGGCTCCTCCAACAGCCTCCCATACAACCTCTCATTTCCTCACAAGAGAACTTAATTATGATAAAAATGATGTTTAAAAGACATTTCTTCAGGTGTATTAGTTTAGTTACAATCCCTCCCTCCAGAGATGTTCACAAGTCACAAGTCTTTAGGATAGAGACTAAGAGCTGCAGCGACAAATCGTTACTGAGGCCATGCCATACTGTACTGGCTCGCGCGGACCCAGTAGACCACTTAGAGTTTCTTTTTCCATTTAGCTGTGTGGCTAAATCTCATTAGATTGATAGATATAGATAGATAACTTCATTAATCCCAGAGGGAAAGTCACAAATTACAGCAGCATAGTGAAGAACAAAGAGCAGAAAGAGCACAGAACTCAAGCATTATTAAGAACAGAATAAATAAGAGATATATTAAAATACAATAAATACAATAAAAAACAAAACCACTGAGCTACAGAGCAAATAATGTGCCATTATGAACATTAAAGTATGTCATATGTAATTGTATAAACACTATTCAGATAACAATTAAATATATAATAAAGGCTTAGTGAGCCTGTCCTATTGTGTATATGTATAGATAGAGATAGTGTGCAAAATGTCTGTGTGTGTCTGTGCAAAACGACATGAATAGATAAGTGAAAATCAGAACATGATCCAATCACCAAAAACACACATTTTTGTGTTGCCTTTAGTGTCTCCACCTATGCCTTCATTTGTAGCCCTGCCCTCTCATTATCATCCCCAGGTGTACCTTGTCTGTCTTTATGTACAAGTAGCCCCTTTATTTCAGTGTTTCTTTGTCTGTTGTGTGTTATACGCCTTCACGTTTGGACCCTTTGTTTATAGTCTAGTTTAATTCATAGTCTGTTTGGTTTGTTACCCTGCATGTATGTCCAACTCCCGTCCCCTAAAATGACTGTTTTATAGGGTGCTCAATATATTTTAATCCAGTCTGACCAGTCTGACTCCCAGTTCCTTTAAATCACTGCAGTCTAATTTGTGTACCTGGACCCCTGCAGTGTTGGGGACCACTGCAAACAAATGGATCACAGATGAAGAGGCCCTGGACAAACAACTGCTGATATCTGCTGTTGTTTATCAAGAACTGATGTGAAATGACTTTTTTTGATAGAGGGCTGAATGTGTGTTGTGTTTTCTCATTAGTGTTATTCTCCTCTCAGTTCTGAAGTCTCTCGTCAGAGCTACTTTCCCACCAGTTTCAGTGACAGTTAAATACAGTTTCAGATATTACGCTATGTTTCCATGTTCCATGGTGCGCTGAGAACAGAGTCTCCTGTAGGTGCAAATGCACAGCTGCTGTAGGTGCAAATGGTACCTAGTTCGTTCCCACCACAGTTAAAATGAACCAGAACCGGATTGAGACTGGGATTGCCAATACACAATGCAGTTTTAAAAAGTCTAATTTTTTTACACTGGACTGTACAATCAAGTTGACATCCAACCCACCACACACCCGTGAACACAGAACAAATCTTGTGCGCGCACACACACACACACACACACACACACACACACAGGTGGGATGAAGATCTGACAGGTGAGAAGGGTCCTCCCGCCTGTCAGAGCTGTCTCTGAAAATGCCTGCATAAAAAAGCACATCAAACACTCAGCTGTTCATATTCATATTCATATTCATATCTTATCCTGCAAACAGAGAAGGGGAGGGGAGGGCAGGGGAGTACAGCAGTAGAGAGATGGATTGTGAATGTGAGTGTGTTCTCAGTTTTGTCCTTCAGTGTTCTAGCTCTCTGACACACACACACACACACACACACACACACACACACACACACACACACACACACACACACACACACACAGGGTCAAAAATAACTTAAGTTGACCTCCAACCTGTCAACCGTAACCAGAGAGCGGCTTAACCAGTGACCCTTCTTTATAGGATCAATATATTGTGTTAAATTTAATGTATTTAAAACACACACACACACACACACACACACACACACACACACACACACACACACACACACACACAGGTGCAACAAGAGGATGAATGAAGGTGACTTGATCTGCCAAAGAATGGTGAGACATACGTCTATCCATCTGTCTGTCTGTCTTGTAGGTTATGAATCATCTAGAGGGCACATGTCAGCAAAAAACATAATAACTACATTACAGATCATCACTACATGTCCAAATGTTTGTGTACACAACTTCTACTGCATTCAGCTTCTTTAAGTTACACCCATTGCTGACACAGATGTACAAATGTACAGACACAGCTTGTCTAGTCTTTAGTCTGTGGCAAATATTCATAAATACTGCAGATGCCTCTGAAATTGCGGACAAAACTATTGTTCGGAGCATTTTTTGTCATGGTGCTGTTAGTCTATCAAAATAATAGTCATCCTGTGGTAAAATTACGTTACACCACCTCTAGGTAAAACTAATCCTGCTTGAATATGCATTTAGTTACAGTAACAGTATTTGAAACTATCTACACCATGTTTGGAGGCTTTATTTTATCCTGGCTAGATCTCACTGTGAGTTGTTTATTAATCTGCTAAAAACAGAGCTCACAACCACACTATGAACAAAAGGATACTATCAGTCTTTGGGTGGATCTGGACAAACATCTTTCCAACTGCTGTCAATAGCAGAAGATACTCTATAGTCAGGTTGGGTGTCACAATGCATCTGGACACTGGTTTTATGTGCAAGGCTTTTTTTATTTAAGTGGAAACAGAAAATGAACCATGAACCATGACACGGGTAATCAAAGTGATTAGGGTAACCATAAATACAGACAATAAACTAATGAACAACAAAGAATAGACCAAGACTGAGATAAATATGGGACTATGAGTAGGGACACTAAACACTGAATGACACACTGAACAGAAAAAGACAGAAAAAGGCAGAGGTTACATAGAGGCCTACCACCAGATAAAAAATGTTGTGGCCTAGGCTGTGTGTGTGTGTGTGTGTGTGTACACATGCACAGGGTGTGAGCAATAACAGCACTATTGTGCCTCTGGGGCAGTAAATCCCAGTATGACACAGCACAAATGACTCATCAATACGCGATCAATTCGGATTCAATAAAACCAGCTAGCGAGTTACAGCACCATGTGATTAACAACGGCCAATCTATCGTCTTAAAGCTCAAGGAGTGAAACAGATGAACACACACACACACACACACACACTCACACACACACACACACGCAAAAAAAAAAACAGCCCTATGTATTAAAATAGGTCAGAGGAAGAGGCAGGGGGAGCCTTTAAGGCACCTGCTGTCCACCTGAGAGATGAACAGAAAGATATATTGCTAGACCTAGACACACACACACACACACACACACACACACACACACACACACACACACACACACACAGCAACTAATGTATTGGTCCTTTAAATGTCTGACTGAACAATCTCTAATGAGCTCAGACAGACCAAATACAGCACATTCATACATTCAACAGCAATAATAAGTATCTAGAACATCTGGAGCACAAATGGACCTTGTGGCACAAGTGTTCTACCCCTTCAGGCATGCACTTGGTAGAACCATTGCAGTTCCTCACCGAGTAACAGCATCTCCACAACAGGGGTGATGTTGCACCCCTCTGCACCCCTCTGATGAATTTTGGGGGCATGAGTATAATGAGACTGTGAGGTAACAGTTTTGAGGTTTTGGAAATGGCTTGTTTTACATCTTTGGTTTGCTTCTGCTGGATTTTCTTTTGAGGAGGAACAAGATGTCTGAGGTTTCTCACTTCTGAGGCCTTGATGTTTATGTACTGAAGTCTTAATATTCAACTATGCTAAGATAAATACAGTTCTATACGCCAATGGTGCACAGGGATTGAGTACTTCCTGTGTGCTAATCAAAATGAATGAAGTTCAAGAACTAAACTGCTTGAACCAAAAAACATTTGTACATGAACTCAATTGCATTAGGTTCATTCAACTGAAAATATTGTCAGGGCAACTCAACTTATTTCAACTTATGTCAACCACCAGGCCACACAATCACTGGTGGTTAGGGTATCAGCCTTGTGACTGGAAACTTGCTGGTTCAATTCCCTGAACTGGCAGGACATGACTGAAGTGCCTTTGAACAAGGCACTGAACTCCCCAGCTGCTCCCCAAGTGCAATGGATAGGGCTGCCCACTGCTCCAGGCACATGTGCTCACTGCCACCTAGTTTGGGAATTCACTAGTGTGTATGTGTGTGTTCACAAGGCCACAAGACACAAACACATGAGTGAGGCAAACAGAAAGAACTTTCTTTGCTCATAATACACCAACACCAACATGTAAATGGAAAATAAACATCTAAGCTCTTCTGGGCTGCTATGGGAACCTACCAGTCCTTTATCAGGGTTTTCTAACACATGGGATTCACCCTCTTGCCAATTTATCCTCAGTTTGGACTCATTTACTCTCTCTCAGTGGTGTTTTATGTCTGTGTATTATGTCTGCCTCTATCACAGTGGTGAAAGTGGGTCCGGCTTGATTACAGACCAGTTGGAGTGTGGTGGACCAAGAAGCACCTTTTTTTTAGACTTTTACATGCACAAATAACATGCATTGTTTCAAAATGTGCCATCCTTTCTGACTGCAGCATTAGTAGATTAAAAAATCAGCTCTGTGTCAAACTCTGTGACTTCAAAGGGTGTTCACCATAGTTGTGATTGCCCATGGTTCTCAGGGTAAGACAGAAGTACTGTTTCAGCAGATGAAGAAAAAGATAAGGAACTGGAAGGGGCATCTGATGGTGTGGAGATACTTTCTGATGGAACACTTTGAGTTAAAGTCAAACACAAAGGCTCAACAGTGCCTTTTAGATCTACTGTTGTACAACCCCTCAAATCAGCATCCTTGTAGTGACATTTGCCTGAAGCTGAAATGTCTAAGTCTAGACATGCATCAGGTTACAAGCATTGCTGGTTCAGACAGCTATACAGAAGACTAGCTTACATATATCATGGTCATCCCGAATCACATGCAGCATTGCTGCTTCAGACAGTCTTTTCTTTTAGAAAAAGGGAGAAAAAAAGAATTACTACTACAACAGTCACTGAGCAACTCTGACTCGGTAGAATAATCCTGATTATCTACAGCAGACAGCAAACAGCACGCTTCAACTTAACTACAGTCTTCCCCACAAGTGACAGTCACTCACTATCATACCCTAAGCATGTTTTAAGATTGTTGTATGATCATAAGAGGACGGTAAGATTTTAATACTTTCCATTATTTAGTGACATTATTTCCCTGCTGGAAAAAAGAAACCATCTCAAAAAGGTCGGAATACATGTCACACCTTGCAAACTTGTGTATCCTCTAGAATCCAGAGGTTCCACACTTGTAAATACAATTTATTTGGCTGTTCAAGTAGTAACAGTAGTATTGCAAGTAGTATTAATAATATTTCCCAGTTTCTGACACCACTCAAACACAGCAATGTCTCAATGTCTTTGAGCTCCCAAAAATGACCTTGACTGCAATGCCAGCAGCCGAGATGCAGTAACATTATTTGGGTAGGATAACCATGATGCCTACAGCTGAGATATGCACTGCTTCTAAAATCTAGACACAGTTCGTATCGCCAATAGCTTATCGCTGCCACTGGCTTCTCTGAAGTGGATGCGATGAGTGCTGTTTTCCAGTTTGGTCATGTGACACTCAACATTAAGCATATTCAGGCTCCTGAATGAAAGTGTGGGAAAAACATCCACTGCCATGGATTGGTTTTCATGTTGCCATACCTACACCATAGCCAACCCACACCGTCCTGAATGAGTGGTACAGATGTTCTAGCTTTTCATTCACTTATTATACAGGTTCTGTTGTGTTGTGCACTGACAAGCCTATAATGGAATGGAAAATTAGTGAGATGAAAAATTTGTGAAAGGAAAAGCGAGAGAGAGAGAGAGAGAGAGAGAGAGAGAGAGAGAGAGAGTGAGAGAGTGACTTCTTTGAGACAGAATCAGAGTTAATTAACATCTGCTGATTAAGAGAGCAATGCCTCATTAAACATGTTATAGCCTTGACCCTGTAAAACACACACACACACACACACACACACACACACACACACACACACACACACACACACACACACACACACGTATACACACTGCCTGAGGGCCCCTCCCTTTTGGCCCTGTTACCTTGCCCCAGTTAACTGCTCTTTACTCACACACATGCATTAGCTGGGGTCTCATTAGGCTGGTGTGGCTAAAGGGCAGCTCCCCTCTCTCTGACTCCTGAATGAAAAATGTGCCCCTAAACATGCACTTACAGTGCCTGCTATTTATAGACTCCTCTACACCCCATCTCTCTCTCTCTCTCTCTCTCTCTCTCTCTCTCCCCTCTGTCCATCCTTCCCCTCGACCTTCTTTCTTTTCAAAGCTGAAAGACTTTGTTTCATTGCATTGTGTCTTTACACATCTTTACTGTCGTCCTCCAGGAAGCCGTAAGGTATGGTGGCCTGGTGTTTAGGAAACCAGCCTTGTGACAGGAAGGTTGCCAGTTCAATTCCCTGAACTGGCAGTACTGAAGAGCCCTTTAGCAAGGAACTTAACTCTGCAGCTGCTCAACGGGCACGGTGGATAGGGCTGCCCACTGCTCCTGGCATGTGTGCTCACTGACCACTAGTGTGCGTGTCTGACCGTGTGGATGCGTTAAATGTGGAGGACAAATTCTCCTGTGTGCAGCAGAGTGGGTCAATGTGCATGTTTACATTATGTTTTTCAGCAAATCCATCTTTCTGTCACTGTGTTCTTTTCAAATGTGTAGAAAATGAAGAAGTTTCCAAATTTTTCTGCAAAGTTTAGCATTTGAGAGGAGCACAGAGTCTGCATGCAGGTTCAGTGTGTATGTAAAGACTCAGTTTGGCATTTAAACTGGCATTTAATTCAGTTGGAAACAAGTGAATTGGAGCTGTTTTCTGAGCTGGATTACTCATAGATAGTTCATTACACAATGAAGAGTTGAATAGATAAAGTATGTCTACTAGGTTGTTATGTGTATCATATCTGTAGGTTTCTCTGATCCTGAGTTATGAAGCCTAGAAAACAGCATGTAACTGCCTGCAAAGTGCGGATCTCAGGTTATTAGAGTTATCTGCTCCTCTTTTGTTGCTAGTACTTCTCTACAGGGACTAGATAAGTTGAGTGTGCATTTACACATCTATGTCAGCAATGGACTTTCCCTCTCTCGCTCTCGCACTCTCTCTCTCTCTCTCTCTCTCTCTCTCTCTCTCTTTCTCTCTCTCTCCCTCTGTCTCACTCTCTCCTTCTCTACCTGCTCGGTGTGTGTAAGCAGTTTAAGCTGTCGATGGGTCATCACCTTCATGAAAGAGTCATCCTGAAGTCCTCTCTAAGCTGAGGGTCCTACCCTGCGCCTTTCTACCCTGACCTCCATGAGCAGTCAATGTGTTTGACCGGACCAATTACCCTGATCAATACTGTCACACACAGGGACGGATTAAGAGATGACCACTGAAATGACAACACACACACACACACACACACACACACACACACACACACACACAGGAGAGGGGGGGTCTGTAAGAAGAGAAATGTTAAAGCTCTAAAAGACAATGTCTTTCCATTCACTGGTAGATACAATAAATCCTGTTGGACTTACAGGGGAAATTACTTTCTTTTTTCTGTTTTGCAAAGAAAACATTGTTCCAATATGTTTAGATGTTTCAACAAATATTTAAAAAGCAACAGATATTGCATAATTAATAGCAGACACTGTATCCTTGGTGGAGAAACCAAAAGGATAAACCAAAAGAAAGTAAATATAGCAGTCAGTACCTGGTGCTATGCTTCACATGCGGCTGCAGAAAATGAACAACTACCAGTCTGCAAGCTCGGTATAGTTATGCTTATATTGCATATTCAGTGGATATGAGCATATCGTCTCTGCTCTTGTTCAAAATCAACTTAAAATCTCTGGCATTACATTTTCTAAATCCTACAGTTTGATGATAAACTATAGTCATTATAATCAAATTCAAAATTCCTGATCTTTCCATTTCACTGATTAAACCTAAAATCAAAGCCAAAGCTACTGCAGCAGGTGCTGAAGACACTAAGGGACCATCTATAATGTATATGGTTAAAAACGTAAAACTTTTCTTTGATTAAATTACTACTGTGACCCATCCATATGATATATAGACCATAAATCTCTTGTAGTGAACAGAGACACACCTCTCAAACACATACTACCTTAAGTTAAGTTTGGTGAAATATGACATTCAAATTTAATTTCTTTTAATGTAATAAATTGTAACAGCAATTAGGCTCATGTGCACCACAGAACATTATGTAAGAAGCCCTAGTAAAGTGTGTGTGTGTGTGTGTGTGTGTGTGTGTGTGTGTGTGTGTGTCTGTGTGTGTGAGTGTTGGTCAGCCTTTGTGTTGTGTGTGTTACACAATAGAGGGAGAAATTGTCCCTCTGTCAGGCCTAAGATTAAGTCCCGAGAGTTTTGGCATCAGAACACACACACTCACACCCACACAAACACGCTACTAAATGTCGATGCCGCTTGTCATGCCGTCACCTCAACATCCCTGTGTCAGCAGAAAAAGGCTCACAAGCCAGTAGATGCTCGCTCTCTCTCTCTCTCTCTCTCTCTCTCTCTCTCTCTCTCTCTCTCTTTCCTGTTTTATATTGCTCTTTCTATCACTGATATTTCACTCTCGTTGTGTTTCACCTTTTCTTCACTGTTGAGATATGTGTTTGGAGTGTAGTGGTGTCTGGTTTTAGCTTGTTGAAAAGGTGGCATCTCTACCTGATGATCTTTACTGAATGATGTAAAACCTGCTGTGTATGACGGAACAGCTGAGCTCTGACTTTCCAGACACTGCGTTCACATAACACTCAGTAATCCACTAACTGCTGAAATCACATTTAGTCAGTAGTCCAATCTATACATGAGACTAATGTATTTACCAGCACTTGGATAATCCAAGAGATTACCGCAGAGAAAACTCTGGGTTTACATGATTTTGCCTCCCTGTTCCTTTAGATCTTTTAAAAAGATGGGATCGACATTTTAGACCTCTCAGGTACCTCCTACGATTGCTGAAATGTATTTTCATATTAGAGGAACACATACCACACACACACACACACACACACACACACACACACACAACAGTATAGTGAACTATGGTGTCTTTTTCTTGAATTTAAGGTTAATTATTCAGCTATTAATCCTAATGCAGAAATGCAGTTGGTTTAATGCATGCTGTGGAGTTCCACAAGGTTCTACTGAAGGGTCCGTCAAATCGATGTTCATAATTACAGTACTGTAGTTATGTAAGTGCAGCAGATTTTCTGTAGTACCTGGTGTACCACCTTGAGATGCTTTGTGTACCACCAGTGGTACATGTTTGAGGACCCACTGGTCTTCATGTTCCTGCTCTACGTCAACCATTCTTCAAACTGCTTATTATTATTAATGAAGAGCTGAAACGTAAATGTGAGTTCTCCTAACACTCAACATATTGTCTTAACATGGTGCCTGACATTTCATGGCCAAGGTGAAACATACAGATATATAATAACAAATGTCTAACTGCTGAAATGGTTTGACATCATGATCAAATTTTAAGGAAGAGAAATAAATGTTGGGAGAGTGAATCCACCTCCTCGGGATGAACTGTGGAATATGCATGTGAGGCTCCTGCATTGAATGTGACTGTGATTTGTGCCAGAGTCACTTGTCTATTTACACAGACATTCTAGCTGGACACCACAGGTCACACTCATTCCCACCCTCTGCACTGTCCACTGTGGTTGGTAATGCATATTTCCAGTCCTCCCATGACACTGTGGATCAAGGAATGTCAACTCCCCACACAACTTCAGAAATGGAATGTCTCATCCATCTGGCATCCACTATCATGCCTTTGTGTACTTCGGTTTTCGTGTTGCCTTACCATGGCACACGGAACACTAGGTGTGGGTGTTCCCAAGTCATCCCCTGAGGTAATGAGGTAATGAGTTAATGGTACTTTTTCAATTTCAATTTCAAATTCTGATTCTGATCATGAATTTGCACAATTTGCATCTCCCATGACTTTTGCATGACAGTGTAACATGTATTTTATGAAAACAGACCCACTCATATAAAAGTTATACTATAATAAAGGTGTGTTTAAAGGGTTTTTTTAGTTACACTTTACATGCAAATGACATGTATTAATGACAAATGATTACAAATAGAATGTTACTCTTAAATAAAGGGTTTTCTGATATATTATGTTAACAACACTTGAATTACCAGAATAAAACTTTGAAAATACTTTAGAACACAAATGGCATGTGTTCCAATATTTAATATAATGTGAATCTAGCAGCTGAATTTCATGATGAGGGGACCAATAGAAATGCTCCAAAATAATTGCTTAACTTGGAATAAAAGATTTTCCACTGGCTTCCACTGAAAGATAAGAAAGTTTTTGGCCAACAGTGACAATGTGCATCAGTGATCGGAAGTACTGACCCCTGAGTGTCAGGAGTCACACTGTGTGTGTGAACAGATTGTGTGATGTCATTGTCTCAGTGAGTCATCAGGCAATAGATCTGACCAGTGTCACGACCGCTAATCAACAAACACTGATCCAAATGCAAACACACACACACACACACACACATTCTCTCTCTCTCTCTCTCTCTCTCTCTCTCTCTCACACACACTCACACACACTCACACACACACACACACACACACACACACTACATTTTTTGGCCTTCAGATTTCTGACCTCCGTCAGTCTGAACAAAGAGTCATGTGACTGTGATCACATGACTACGCTGCAGTATCGAGGTCAGTGTAATCCATCGATGCCTAATCCGACCCTTAATCCCCAATCTCTGGCAGATTAAACACACACACACACACACACACACACACACACACA
This sequence comes from Acestrorhynchus altus, assembly GCA_034509495.1. Lineage (NCBI taxonomy): Eukaryota > Metazoa > Chordata > Actinopteri > Characiformes > Acestrorhynchidae > Acestrorhynchus > Acestrorhynchus altus. The sequence goes on along the minus strand of CM067516.1, from coordinate 6,873,356 downwards.
CACACACGCACACACGCACACACGCGCACACACACACACGCACACACACACGCACACAGTCTTACATAAGAGACAGAGAGAGCTATAGGGTTAGAGAGACAGAGAGAAAGAGAGAGAGAGAGAGAGAGAGAGAGAGAATGAGATTACACAGAGACGATGAGATATTTCTAAAAGGACTGTGACAGAGACAAATGAGGACAAATTTCCACTGGGGCCAAGAAAATCTGTTTTTAACATGCTGTTCAAGCATTTCCACTGGACTGATCCACTGCTGTGAACGTACACCATCAAACCGAGAGCTGTGTTCATTAGAGTTCAGCCCCCAGTTCAGGCATGTAAAGTCAAAACTGGGTCAGATAATAAGTAAAAGCCCACTTTTACAATAAAACAAACTTCTGTTAGTACACTTTCAGGCATCAAATGTCAATAACTTCCTCTGAAATGTTCTAGTTCATCTTTGGGTTAACTAAGCTAACACATTTAACCCGTTCTAGATTAAACCCAGACACCTGAATCTTAAAAAGATGTTCCATGACTTTCAAATGAAGTGTAACAGATATTAACATAAATACGTGAGATATATGTGTCAAAACTGAATCACAAATTGAATAGATGACTTTTTATATCTACAAGTTGGACCAATTAGTTAGGATTGTCTAATACAGAGGTCACAGTGTTTAAAAACATAATACCTGTTCTTGGGTTCTGGTCCTTTGGGAGTCTGACCATTGAAGATCAGATTGAAAGCAGGTGAATATAGTATGAAAAAAGATGGAATACAGTAATTATAGAACTACACATTTACAAAAGTATAGAAAGAAGTGTCTGGTTATATTGTTATGACTGGTAAGTGTAAATGTCACATAAAGTCCTGCCCCTCCACAAAATGAAACCTCTGACTCTGAGCTTGATTCCCTGGTGTCTTACCTGATGGAGATGCAGGTACATGTTGAGCAGTTCCAGTGAAAAGGTGGACTTTAATCAGCTGTGTTTAATCTTGTGAAATCCTGGCCATTGGCTCTCCTGTTTCTAATGAACGTCACCATAGACACGAGTTGGTTTCAACTGACCGTTTCCGAGTCCACTTCACCCCGAGGTTGAGACTGGATCTTGTTGAGACACGAAAGCACTACAACTCTAGCACCCAGATATACATTAATATGTAAACATATACTCATATTCTAACATTTCTACACTATAGAAGTTATATTTCTAAATCAGCTCATTTCAGCTCAACTTCATAAAATAAAATATGAACAAAAATCAATGTGAAAAATATTAATAAATAAAATAAAAGTTGTGAAAATCAAATTGTATTTGTTTAAATTTGCATTAATTGCTTCATATAATTCAATTTGTATAATATGTATTTGTTCAAGGCCATGGAGTTAGGTCAGCCTTCAGGCCGAATCAAACATCCTCATGGCCCAGCTTTGGCGAGCAGAGCTCTCTTTGGGTTTTATGAAGTTCCCAGCTTAGTGAAGAAAGTTTTCTTCCCTCTGCTGAGTGTTCTGCCTCACTTCACCGTGAATTTGATATCTAATGACATGGCTTTATTCATGCTGCTACCTGAATGTACGATGTGGGTAAAACACTTCAGGCCAAATGTTTTTTTTTTCTTCTTCCCAGATTCCTTAGAAAGCCAATTCTTAAACATTTCATCCATTTTTAATATGTCAGGAAATGCAGGTGGATAATTTGCCACCAGTTGAATTGCATTAGCCTTGAAAGTCCAGGCCGAGCTGCCCGAAACGCCACAAACAAAAAGCCCAACACTGTAGTGCTATTTACATCTCACTACAAGACACCTAAACGTGTTCCACTGAAGCGTATTTGCCCACGTAGTCCATTTATGTAATCATGTAAATGCTCACATATAAGAATGTGTTAAAACAGAGAGCATTAATCTTTGATCTCTCTGCAGCCACGAGATCCATTGTATTTCCATTGTCATGCAAAAACCTTGTATTTCAAATTTTGAGGTTTTTACTTTTTCAAATGATGGAATCTGGCAGTTGTTCTTCATATTGTGTTGCAATTTAATGATGAATGGAAATCAATAGAAATTCTTCAAAATAGCTTGGAATCAATTTTTTTTCATCAGTGATTAAATCTTATTTCCAATGAAAGCTGTGTACGTTTTTTAGTTTCCTTCTTGTGTGAATGTGTTTTATAGTAGAACACATTCAGATTGGAGTAAAAGAAATGATATTTTGCAGATATAATCTGCTTCAGGTTGATTTGTATCAAGCAGCAAAAAACTCTATCATTTATTAAAATTTACTTCACATGACATTACATGCCCACACTGCAATGACGATGCTGAAGCGATATATTATGCAGCCCTACCTTGTACAGTTCATTCTGTGCTCTGTGTTTTTTGCTTGCTGTAACACCGTTATCCAACAACAATACTGAACAAAATTCAGGGGGGTGTAATTCAGCATGGTGTTGCTAAGAACAAGCCAGGAAGTCTCACCTCAGGCTTTAGTTTACATCAACCTGATTTAAAGCTCAGTGAACTCATGATTATAAAGGAGCTTAAATCACTGCGCCATCAAACACACACACACACACACACACACACACACACACACACACACACACACACACACACACACTATCAACTCTCTCTTTCTTTCTCTCTCTCTCTCTCTCTCTCTCTCTCTCTCTCTTTGTGACAATGCCTTTGTTGTAAAAAGTGAGTGATTGATTGATTATCCAGTTGCAGATTCACCACATGACCTAACCTATTGATTCTTGTACTCCAAGTTCTTTTTGTGTTTTTTGTATATTTTTGCATTTATTGTGTTGTATTGTTGCATCTACTAAGCTATCTATCAACCACTCACAGAGGCCAGTCGCGGGGTCTTTTTCATTAGTAGCAATGCTAATGTCATTAATCCCTCATGACTTGCATTTTATCAAAACTACAGATTTTTTTTTTAGACTTTTCAGTATCGATATGTTTTGCTTGGTGTCATTTTGGAATCGAATTCTGATACCCAACCCTATGGAGGAGTCAGATGTTTTACAAAAAACATTTTGCATGTGCTGCATTAGTAATCCAGAGTTTCAATGATGAAAAATAAAGCTTAATGAAAAACAAAAGTATCACCTCAACAAATCCGATGTAGTCTCCAAAGGAATCTGCAATCTTTAGCATTTATTTAGATTCAAATGTTAAATCTGTACTTGGGGTTAAATAATTCTTGGTGGCAGTGGCAGTGGTCATTAGTCTTTGACCAGTATTTACAGATAGCTTTCACAGAGCATTGGGCTCATAGCTGCACAACAACCTTTTAATCTGATTTGCCATTTCTGTGGTCAAATCCGAGGGCTTACACCCCAGTCCTCAGCAGGAGGACTGACTCTGCTCTACAGGAGTAGGCTCTTTAGTGGGCTTTGTGTCTCAGCCACCCCCACTCCATTATAACACCTTTATCCACTCTTACTATCACTGCTAGGGCCTGTGCTTATATTAAAACATATTAAAGTTAAAATGGTATATTCTGTATAATTTGATATACATTTGATTTACATCATTTAGAAGAGGTTGTATATTTATCAAATATTTAAAAAACAATGCCAAAGTGAATGGTTGATAGGGAAGCCTCAAGGTCCACTTTTCTGACGCTGGAATGTTGATGATTTGGTCCCTCTGGACTCTATGGTTCTTCTCTTCCCTTGACTCTTTTGCTGACCAAGCTTTTCTGTACTGGTGGTTTCTCTGAACTATTTGTTGATCTGTTTGCTCTGTTGCTGATTTCACTGTTGTATACTGGTGGTTTCTTTGGATGCTGTTGCTGATTTGGCTCCTCTAGAAACCTATTGTTTATCTGGCTCCTCTGGATTTTGCCAATCTGGCCTTCTGATCTGCTGATCTGGCTTTTCAGGAGTCTGTTGTTATTCTGATGTTTCAGGAATCTGTCATTCACCTGGCTCTTCTGAATTCTGCTGCTCATATAATTGTTCTAGACTCCTATGATCTGACTGTTCTGGATTTGTTGTTGATCAGACTGTTCCAAACTCTGTTTCTGATCTGACTCTTCTGGATTACATTGTTCTGGACTCTGTTGTTCACCTTGCTGTTGTGGACATCAATTTAAATTTTTTAAGCTAATTGGAGCATTGCACAAGGTATAGGACTTTTTAAGAATTCATGCAGGGTTACCAGATATACAAAGAGTGCATGCTGTGTATTTCTCCTCCAGTGCTAATTATTATCAGCCTTGCACTGTATAAAGGGACAGCCCACAGTGTATGTGTGTGTGTTTCTGTGTGAAAGAGAGAGAGAGAGAGAGAGAGAGAGAGTAATGTAATCACGCTCTTCACTCCATAGGCAGTGACGCCCTCAACGTTCCCCCTACTTTGTGGCATACTGCCAACACACACACTTACACTGAAATGCTTTAATTAATGGGACCCCCGTTTTACAATTAATGAGGCATGTGTGTATGTGTGTGTGTGTGTGTGTGTGTGTGTGTGTGTGTGTGTGTGTGTGTTGTGAAAGGATTTTACTGCTGAAAAGATGAAACCATGTTCAGCAGTGAAGCAACATGTAACAAGCGAGAGAGAGAGAGAGAGAGAGAGAGAGAGAGAGAGAGAGAAAGAGAGAGAGAGAGACAAAGACAGAGAGAGAGAGAGAAATATGGACAATGATAGAAATAAAATGAGAGCAATAGAGTCATAGAAAGAGAGAAAGACAGATAAGAGACATTAAAAGAGATACACTGACAGAAAGAGAGACAGAGACACATACAGACAGAGAAAGAGGCATAGAGTGACACAGAGACAGACATAAGAGGGTATTCCATTCTGAATAAAAAACAAACAAAAAACAAACAAACTTAATATTGCAAAAATATGTTTTTCACTAGGATGAAGTGGAATTTTTTCTTTTTTTTTATTTAATAAAAAGTGGTCTATCGAGCTGCAAGATTCAAGATTCTGTTTTCAGTTTGCACAGGTGTGCACTGGTAACTGGAAATTACTATTCTGACTATACAGTACATGAGCATGCATCTTAATTTATGATGACTCCACTCTTTTCTGTAATAAACTCTTCTTGTTCGAATGAGAGAAGGAAAACACAGTGAGGAACATCAGTAAAATATCTGGAAATATATTGAGTGTGTCTACAAATAAAGGTTGTGGTGTTGTGATTAATAGTTTTACCAGGGATCATCAACAAGGGAATATTATTATTATTATTATTATTATTATTATTATTATTATTATTATTATTATTATTATTATTATATAACTTCCCAGCCTGATGTACACCATGTAACTCATCACTCAGGTTTTGAGATTCTGTGATGTGGGCTTGTTTACTGCATGTGGCAATGGACTTATTCCCCATAGGAACAAATGAGATCCACACTTCAAATATCACAATGATAGAATACACAAATACAGCAACGTGAGCAACCACCTGAGAAACCACAAGAATAATCTGGGATGCCATAGCAACTGCCTAGCCACCACATAGCAAACAATAAGCAACACTATAGCAACCACCTGAAATATCATAACATTTTGCAACACCCATCTAGCAACCACTTACAAATGCCATAACAACCACCAGGAATGACACAGCAACCACCAAGCAATTCTATAGTAACCACCTTGTACAGTATATAATAGCAATTACATAGCAAATGCATAGCAGCACCATAATAACCACCAACCAGCCACTTTGCAACACCATAGCAACAGCTTAGCCACTGTCTGGAACCATTTAAGCTTCACAATTTTAACATTTAGAAAATGTATTTTCCTAGTTATATTTTGTGTATATGTACACACACACACACACACACACACACACACACACACATGCTCTGCACTCTCACTAATCCATCATGTGCCCCAATGAAAACCTCTACTGAGCACATCACTCAACAGCTCTACAGAGCATATCCTATAAATAATCTATAAAACAGCTCTACTGAACAGATCCCTGGAAAGTTCTGATAAACAGCTCTGCTAAACACGTCTTATGAACAGCTCTACTTAACACATCTCTGAATACCTCAAATAAGCAGCTCTATTGAACAGATCCCTAAAGCTCTACTAAACAGTTCGAATGCACAGATCCCTGAACAGCTTAATTGAAAACCTCTATTCAGCAGATCCCTGTACAACTATATTGAAAGGCTCTACTTAATTCATCCCTGAACAACAAATCTATTGAATAGCTCTATTGAACAGCCTTACTGAACAGATCCCTCAACAGCTCTACTTAACAGCTCTAATGAACAGATTGCCTGAACCCCTCTACTGAACAGCTCTACTGAACTCCCCTAATCAACAGCTCTAATTAAAACAAATCTAATAAACAGCTATATTAAGCACCTCTACAGGGAAGATTCCTGAACAGTTCGAGTGAACAGCTCTACTGACACCTCTACTAAACAGTGCTGTTGTCCAGATCTCCTGAAAATTGCTTTATACAGGTTTAAAAACAACTCTACTGAACAGTCCTACTCATCCCTCTGAGCAGTTCTACTGAACAGCTTCAGTGAACAGTTCCATGAACATCTTTACTGAAGAACTGTGCTGGTCTTCTCTCCTGAACAACTCAATTTAACAGTTTTTGGCCAGCTTTACTGAATAGCACTATTAAACAGCTCCCTGAACAACTCTTCTCCACTGGTCTATTAAACAGCTCGACTTATTACTCTAAGCAGTTCAAGTGAATAGTTCCCTGAATAACTAAATTGAACTGCTTTGTTGGCCATGGCCAGCGTTACTGAACAGTTATATTGAACAACAGTGTTGGCCAGCTCTACTGAACAGATTCCCGATCTGGTCTCAACAGTTGAACTGTTGCCTGAACAACCAAACTGAACACCATTGTACAACTGTATTGAACAGCTCTACTGAACATCACTCTGAACAGCAGTAATGAACCACTGTTGAACATCTTCCTAACAATTATGATAAAAAAGAAAATGAGCAAAGAAGGAAAAGAGAAAGGAGCCAAAGATATGCCGACATGTAGGGAGAGAGAGAGAGAGAGAGAGAGAGAGAGAGAGAGAGAGAGAGAATTTCAGGAAGTAGAAACAAAGGACTCCTGCTGTCTGGTGTAGCGGTAACAAGGAATTAGCACCCTGGAAAACAAACCCAGAAATGGAGACCCCCTGTCTGACACACGCGCACGCACACACACACACACACACACACACACTGCACAGCATAAAACCACTGTTTAGTTTCTCTTAGCAACCAAAATAATGGGGATTAAAAAGAACATTAAAGACCCCCAATAACCCCCGATAACCCCCTACACACACATTTATACATACAGATCTTGTTTCTTAAAGATGTGTTTTTACCTAGTGATCAAGCGATAAGAGATTTCACCTCTGTGTGGAATACCTTTGTTTGTGATTCTGTGTGTGTATATGTGTGTGTATCTGTATGTGATTCATTATGTGAAGTGTGTGTCTGTGTATGATGCTGTGTGTGTATATGTATGTGATGGTGTGTGTGAGTATATGTATGTGATACTGTGTGTGATGTTGTGTGTGTATATGTATGTGATGGTGTGTGTGTGTGTGTGTGTTCTGAAGTAACAGTCACCCACTGCTTGTCTGGCTGAGGTTATTATAGCATCGATGGGTTGGGGGTGAATGCGTTCAGTTGAGATACTTAGCCAGCTCCAGCCATGTAGCATTGCTTGGCCCCTCCTCTTGGCCACAAAGTTGGGCTGGCAGTCCCAAACAGAGGTACTGAATGGATGTCCAGCACCCTGAGAGTGATGGCAGCAGGTTGAGAGCAGCCTAAAACAAACTGACGGACTAACAGACTACAAGCCCTACACAACAGCTCTACACAACAGCTCTAATCTACAGATGTACTTAACAGCTCTACTCTATGTCATGTCTGCCCTTTGTCAGTCCTGTTCACCTTCTTCTTGGGTTCTAGTTGTCTTTTCCCCATGTGCTCCTAAGCATGTGGGTTGCTTGTTTTGGTGTTGTCTCCTCCCTTGCTCCGCCCATTCCCATCTGTGTCTCATTTGTAACCCTGCCCCTTTGTAATCAGTGGTTCCATGTGTGTCCAATGTTCTGTGGTATTTAAGACCTTTTGTCTCAAGCCTATCTTTGTCAGTCCTTTTGTTTCTGTCATGGTTTGTTGCTGTTTTGCTTTGTTTTCCAACTTTGTGTAGCGATGTTGGTTTGGTCCCTTCCCTGTTTGTTTTCTGTCATGTTTATTCAGTCACTGGTTTAGCAGTTATCTGTATGTTTCATTTGTGTTGTACTTTTTCATTAAATCCTAACCCCAGCATTTGCCTCAGCACCATCGTCATCTGTTCTGTCTGCTCGAACGTGACACTCTACAGCATTACTGTTCTACTCAGCAGCTCTGCTCAACAGTTAAACCCAACTGATTCATTCAATGGCTCTACTCAACATCTGTACAGCTCTAGTAAAGATCTCTGCTCAACAGCTCTATTAAATAGTTCTACACAACTACTCTACAGCTCTACTCAACCACTCTACTACACAGCAATTCTACAGCTCATATCACCAGGTCTACTCCACAGCTCTACATAACAGCTCTACTCAACTGCTCTACTCTACAGCCCTACACAACAGCTTTATTCAACAGCATCTATCTACTTGTAGCGCTCCAAAAAATGTCACCACATTATTTTGGTTGTCATAACCTTGAAGTATTTTGCAGAGAGATAGTGGTGACGCGGAACCTTTGTTTAGTGGGCGTTGCACTGGGTTGGCTTGGGTTCGACACCCCCCCCCCCCCCCCCCGCCTCAGACGCAATCTGGAGGTGAACAGCAGTGCGCAGGTTGTCGTCACTCTCTCCTGTTTACTATTATTCTTCAGGTCAGTACACGGTAAAACTACACCAAAATTGCTCTGTAAGGTGCTCACCCCTTTATTGTATCAGGAGATGACACTGTGATACAAGTTTTTGCAATTTTTTGTTAATGTTTGCAAGTTTATTAGAATGCTGGCCGCATGGGGGAAGTCTCGCGAGATTTGGTGACTCCGTTTTTTTTGGAGTTTTGTTTTACTTTTGCTGGAATAATATGCACAATATGTTAATTTGTGATTTATAAATTAAGTTTGACTGAATTTAGTGAGAGAGAGCAGTTGCTTTGTGTACATTAAGCATGATAGTTAAAAGAGTTAAAGTTGGAAGAATGCTGGGTTGAATGTTATATTTCCTGCAAATGTTATAATTTTACGGTTGGTTATTAGAAATAAAAGAGACGCAATCTGGAGGTGAACAGCAGTGCTCAGGTTGTCATCACTCTCTCCTGTTTACTTTTATTCTTCAGATTGCACACATCACTGTTGCAGTAATCCCGACACTTGGGACCTGTAACATACTCCTACTGAGTACTGAAGTTTTTGCATTACTCCTACTAAGTAGTGAATTCTTGGCATTACTCTGACTGAGCACTGATTGGTTGGCATTATTGATACTGGGTGAAGACTTACTAGCATTACAGTTACTGATTGGCTGGCATTACTCATACTGAGTGCTGATTGTCCCTCTTTTTCCCTTCCACCACTCTCTGTCTACTCTTTCTCTCTCTGTCCCGTTCACTTCCCTTTACCCTCATATAGCTCTCTAGTCTGTTATCAATGATGTTCCCCACTGACCTGATTCAACCCACAATCCATCACTGTCAGTTACGCCTGCTGTGTGTGTGTCTTTATGTTTGTTATCAAGAGTTTATATGTGTGTGTATCACCCTTGATGACATGATACAGAAAGAGTGAATGATGTATCGAGCAAGAGAGAGAGAGAGAGAGAGAATGAGGGAGAGATGCTAGTGAGTCAGATATAAAAAGAAAGCAAGAGTGAGAGACTGATGAGGGGCATAGAGGGAGAGATGGATAGATGAGCTCTAGGGATTGAAGGTCCTTTAGGGATGATTATGTTCATCCGTCAGACACAAAAGGATGAATATAACATTTTACAGAGAGGTAGAGTCACCTGGTGCAACACCCGTCTGTACCTGGCCAAAGCAGTGACATTCCCAACAACACAGGACTATCTATTAATGTCCCGATTACTCACACACACACACACACACACACACACAGTACTATGAATGTTTCTGAATCCACTATGATTAGTTCAGTATGTACTATTGTGTATTTAGAATCCACTATGAAGTATCTTTAAGTATCCACTGTGTATTATGAATTATTCAGTTTCCATTAAGAATTATTCAGTGTCTACTATGAATTTTTCAATTTCCACTAGGAATTCAGTATTTACTATGACGTATTCAGTGTGCAGTATGATTCTTTTCAGTATTTACTATGAATTATTTGGTTACCACTATGAAGTACTCAGTAACTACTATACATTTTTCAGTATCCACAATGAATTTTTCAGCACCCACTATTAATTATTTTGTTTCATTATTCACTTTCTACTATGAATGATTCAAAACTGATTTTTGAGCACTATAAAGTATTCATTATTAATTATTCAGTAAATGTGACTTATTTAATATCTACTCTTCAATTATTAATTTATTAAAATGTGTCTATTACCGCTATACATTACACAAACCACTATAGTATTAATCTGTGTGTTATGCAGTTGTGAATGTTAGGAATTGAAATGTAAACTGTTGAACAGGTTAAGTGTTTTAAAAAATAATCCAAAAAAATCCAGTGCTGCTAATTTTGGTGGAGCTAATATTTCCGCTCAGCATTTCACATCAAAGTTTTGTGATTCAGTGAACTGCATTAAAAAATGTATGTTTTTATCAATTTTTGGAGTTTTAAAAACCATTACAGTGATGTTCTGTCATGCTGAGAGGATGATCTGCACTGACAAAAGGCTGAGAAATGTCCCCAAGGGCAAAGAGAAATGAATTTTGACAGACACATTTGCTAACCTCTGGAGCAGAACCAGTCTCTGTCTTCATCTGGTCCATCCGGCACATTTACAGTAAACTTCAAAACTTCACTTAAATGTGAGAACTGCTTCTGCTGGAGAGGAGAACTCTTGTAAGAGTTTTATATATATATATATATATATATATATATATATATATATATATATATATATAAACATCAACCTCACAGAACCTGTCCACTGGATTCTGCAGATCTGCACTGCCTTGAGTTCATGAATAAAGGAAAGTAGAGTAGAGGACTATGACGGGTCTCATCTTGCAAAGAGAGGGGCTTTAGATGTTTTGTTTCATACTGGGAATTCAACAACTCACACCAAGCAGAATAAAGGATGTTTAAAGGAACTGAAAGGAATGCAAGGCTCATGTGTTCCAAAGCCAGTGTGTGAATGTAGGTCTTCAGCTGCATCTCCATGTTAAAGTTTAGGTCATAGGTTGGTCAATCTGCTACTTTAGGAAAGGTCATGTTAGTGTTCTCCTCCAAGCGTGTTGAGCTTCACAGGTGTTGCATTAGTTGCAGCTGTAGTAGAGCTTCACATGTTTTGAAGGAAGCATGTTAGCCTTCACCTTCCTAATACTGGAAGCATTGTGTGGTTGGGGTCACCCTAGATGGAGTTAGGGAAAAGAACAGTTTGAGCTAAAGCTACAGCATTGACCATACTGACCAACCAGCATGACCACCAAGACCAAGCTAATAGAGCTGCATGACCAGTATGACCAAAATTAAATGCAGCATACACTTTACTGGTCAAGAGCTAATTAAGGGGATATTTTACCACCACAGGTTATGTTTTCACCTGGATGACCAGGCTTACCACCATCAAAGACCAACTTGGACTATATGAAACCATCTACCACTTGAGCTTTTTCCAGCAAGTTGGTGGAGAATGGAACAGGTGTCACCATCACTAAAACATAAATATAGGCATTTTATTTACTATCCAGACCCTTTAGTGAACCTATACATAGGAGACACACTATTTTACTGTAGTTCTGCCAGAAAGACTCAGACAAAGAGGTATGATTGTCAAAAATTTTAATCGGAGTGAGATTTTACAATGTGTGATGTTAAAATAAAAGCCATTGATGAAGGTCCCTTAGTCAGCCTGTGTTTTGAGGTATGTAGACCTTCACAGATTATGCCATACATGGTAGGCAGGGGCAAAGATTACCCCAGGCACACTTGATTAGACCAATCTGGAGGTGATAATGACAAATTGGTATCTGAAGAAAGTGTGTGTTTTGTGTTTGCATTTCAGTTGTTCTCTGGTAGAATCTTCACTAAAGCGTTCATTATTGTGTAAAATAGTATTCCACCTACCTGTAGATCTGCATTTCATCGGCAGGCATATGCTGTTTTCTTGGCTTCATAATTCAGGATTAGAGTAACTACAGGCATGATATACATATCATAACAAACTTCAAACTACTCTATCTAACCATCTGTGCGATGAACTGAGTAATCCAGCTCAGAAAACAGCTAAAATGTACTAATTTCCAAATGAATTAAATCCCAGTGCATGCAGATGACCATATTTTGAAAAAAAAAACATTATAAATATGTTTAGGATAGAACTGTATCACAATTATTGCATTTTCTTCATGCAGTACAGGAATAGGTATATTCTTTTCCTCAATAAGATGATGAGCAAAAGACAAAAACTGGTTATCCAGCAGTTCAGTGTAGGCACTCTGGTAAATGTTTACTGTCACCTCAATCAAACAATTTATTTCCATGTAAAACAACACCCCCGGAACATCACAGGGCTTTTTCCAGCTTGACCCACACCTTGCACACAGTCCTTGTTGAAGGGTTCCTGAGGTCTACAAAGAACAAGGCAATCAGGCAGAAATAGAATTCATCTGACCATTAGTGAGGAGAAGTGAGTAAAGGCCTCTTCCAGGCCACTCGGCCCCATATGGTGATGGTCTGCAATTCCCCTGTGGACTGTTCTTTCAGAAATTAGTTGTGAAGGACCTGAGTTGATTTCTAGAAGCAATTCTTGCATGGAAGTGAAGCAATCGGGAAACATACCCATAGTCACGATATGCCACTTTCGGCTTTCAGACACAATTCTGAGGAGAATTTCCTGTAGACTGGGATTTTTGCCGCTGCTGGTAGACCTGAATGAGTGTACACTTCAATACACCTGCAAATTCAGCTTCTTCCTTCACACTATGGCTTTTGGCTGCCCAAATGCAATTTCCACACATCCAGCAGGACACTCTGCCACCTACTCTTAATCTACACACCCTACATGTATTTACAGTCTGCACATTATCCTTGTGCAGCACCATCTGCAGGAGTCTTAAATTACTTTACACCTTACAATGCTCTACAGATTTTATATAGTTTTATATTTTATATTTACATACTGTGTTGGTCAGTTTGACCCAATGGTAACAATATTTTTCCAAATGTAAAAATATAAAATGTAGACTAAAATGCACGCTAAATAACTTTTTTTGTAAAATCTGATTTATGAAAAAAGCACATTTTGCTTACACTATATATTTATTATCTTCTTCTTTCAGCTGCTCCCTTTAGGGGTCACCACAGTGGATCATCTGCCTCCATCTTGCTCTATTCCCTGCCTCCTCGACTGTTACACCAACCATCTCCATGTCCACATGTTTCACTACATCCATAAACCTTCTCTGAGGTCTATTTCTTCTCCTTCTGTCTGGTAGCTCCATCTCCAACATGTCTATGTCCATACCATCTCAACCTGGCCTCTAGCTTTATCTCCAAACTGCTCGACCTTCACTGTCCCTCTGATCTTCTCATTTCTAATCTTGTCCATCCTTGTCACTCCCAATGAAAATCTCAGTATCTTCATCTCTGCCACCTCCAGCTCAGCCTCCTGTCTATTAGACAGAGCCACAGTCTCCAAACCATACATCATAGACTATATAATTATTATATTCATATTGATTTAGCTAAAGATAATGTTTACAGAGAAAACTAGTGAATAAACATAAAATAACATAATTGATCAATATGGGTCAATCTAACCTGGAAACATTACAGCTGTTCCTCACAGCTGAATATAACAGCATTTAACAAAAGGCATAAAAACCCTTAAAAGGCATTTACATCTTCAGACGTGTCCCTATTCACCACCACTGTGAATTATCTTGGCACTTCATGATTTAATTATCCAAGAATTTTGAAAACTTGGTGAGAGGTGAGACATTACACTAATTGATAAAAACAGGACGTTGCCCACGGGATGCTGTAGGCTGTACATTTCAGCAGTAACACTGAGGGGTTTAAACACTCCAGCAGCACTGCTGTGTCTGATCCACTTGTAACACACTAACACATAACCACCATGTCAGTGTCATTGATGTGCTGAGAAAAAAAATTTTCACATTCAAAAAGGGCTCCAAATGACAGAGTTTGAGAGGTTCTGCAAAGAAGAATGGCAGAAACTTCCCAAAACCGGTGTCCTCTGTATGGTAAGAGGAGCTGAAAAGGTGGACAGAGAATGTAGGAACAAGGAGGTGGTTATAATGTTATGGATGATCAGTAAATAAATAAATAAATATCTGAAGGCCTGTCGCACTCTCAGTGAGAGGAAATCCAAAACTGGGTTTGTAATGGTGAGGATTTGCCCCAGTTAGTCTATAGAGCTCCTGAAGGTCTGTAACTTACTAAAATCTACTGCAGCTAAATAACATTTCTGTCACTGTGTGTAAAACTAATGGGGAGATTAATCTAGACCTTCCAAGACCTGAACACACACACACACACACACACACACACACACACACACACACACACACACACACACACACTTCCACTCGGTTAAGTTTGGCTGAGGTAATCGCCATGACGACCTTGCGATCTGCCGATCAATACGAGCATTTAGAGGTGCCTTTCACACACCTTCTGACTGCCTGTCCCTATGTGTATCTGTCTGTCTGTGTGTCCTCACATCCACAGCTTTCAGCCAGTGAAAGCAACTCGGCTCTATTTATAACCAGAGGATACCACCCAGCTGTGTGTGTGTGTGTGTGTGTGTGTTAGATCTTACTGACTCAAAGCAAAATTAAGGGCAGATCAATACATGTCTTCCTGCATTTGATTGGCCACTTTGCCCTCTACTTCTGCCCAAATCAGCCCCATAAGTGAAAGTATTATTCTCCTCATCTGATTTTTTAACTGCTTTCGAGTTACACGTATTGACAAAAAAATAATAAACCAAATAGACATGTCAGCATGCAGTTCTGTCTCAGGCAGGTATGTAAATGATTACAGGTGTGGTCTGATTGGACAATGGGTCTTGGCACAACAGGATGTAAAGTGCTTCCCCCACTGCCCTATAAAGAGGCTACTTTTGGGTAGTGTACCTCTTGGATAGAGATCACTGACGTGTAGATATGCTTATGCAATGTACTCAAAGTCAATTTGCCTAGTTGACAGACTTTGAAAGGGGGTGACATTGAATTTTTTTTTGCCATCTAGGCCATTTTTGCAAAGCTACTGATGCCTTTGTTTGCAATGGTGTCATGAACAAAAAACTGGATTCACCCTTAGTAGTGACTTGAGGAACACTAACAACTCATGTTCAGGACATTCTTTTAGCCATTCATTAACAACTGCTTTGAAACTACAACCATGAAATAAGTTTCAAAAACTTACATTAATAATAAAGATGTCAATAATAACATAAATGTCAACTTATGTCAATTGTTTACACGACTGGCAGGAAAGCAAATCAGTGCCCCCTGTCTGATTGTAAAAGATATTGAGGAAGATTGATCAGACTCTGGAGTGGTGGTGCACTCCTCAATATAACATGACTTCATTCATTTCAAGAGTCATCAGAAGAAAACAACCACTAGACAAATCCTGTGCTTTTTTGAAAGTCCTGCAGGCTGATGAGGTTTGGGGCAGATTTTAATGTATCAAGTATTGTTTTTTTAAATTCCTGATATAGTTCTGATCCTTGGATTTGGTTCAGCTGAGAGCCCTCTTGCACCTTCTGGCATCCTCTAGGTTGCAACTGTTGCAGTGAGGAGCTTCTCAGAAGGTAACAGAACAGGAACTGTTTGACAGTTGACAGAAAATGTAACATATCTTGTGCTTTGACTGTGTTTAAGCCTTATTCTGTAAAATGTTTGTTGATTGTCTGCCATTTTTGTTCCACACTGCCATTCCACTCAGTCTGGCTGTAATTTGCAATGCCATATTATGTTACATGTCATTACCAAACAATCTAAATGAGTCCAGAATATCTACTTATATAAACTGTTTACTAAAACAAGTAATTTAACTTCAGTGTTAATTAACAAGGCGGCACGGTGGGGCAGTGGATAGCGATGTTGCCTCACAGCAAGAAGAACCTGGGTTCGATCCCTGGGTGGGGCGACCTGGGGAGTTTCTGTGTGGGTTCTCGTGGGTTTCCTCCGGTTTCCCCCAAAGATATGCATGATAGGTGAATTGGTGACTCTAAAGTGGCCCTTAGTGTGTGGGTGCATGTGTGCGCCCTACGATGGATTAGCGCCCTGTCTAGGGTTGTTTCCCGCCCTTGCGCTCAGAGTTGCCAGCTGGGCACCGGCTCACCCGTGACCCTATTCAGGAATAAGCGGTTCAGAAAATGGATGGATGTTAATTAACAGCACATCTTACCTGTGGGGCAGCATTATTTATACAGACACAAAGATCACACAAATTGGATTGGTATCAGTAAACATTCAACATTACGGTACAGTATTGGGGCATAAAATATAAACTTGATCAGGACATCCCTTAAAAGGACACACCACCAACTGTTAAACACAGGGGTGGACGGATGGTGCTTTGCACTTGTGCTGTAGCCAGTGTCATGGGAAACATTTCACTGATAGAGAAGAATAGATTTAGTTCAATACCAGCAAAGTCCGGAAGCAAGCAAACAAACAGCTCACAAACAGACTAGAGACACCTGGAGAAGATAATGAGATAGCAGGGCTACAAAGGAGTCACAGGTGGGAACACTGTTGACAGGGCTGAGCAAGGGAGGAGACAAGACAGAAAACACAACAGAACCATGTGCAAGAAAAACACATGGCAAACCAAAACAAGACCAAACAAGGATAGACAAGGAACAGAATGCAGACAAGACTGGACAGAAATGTGACTGTAGGCTCCTCCCTGACAAACAATACCAAGGTGCATAAGCCAACACATCTGGAACTGATAAAGGAGAAGGACCCAGAAAACAACCTAGAAAAGCAACCTAGACATGAACATGAGGAGCAGGGGCAAAACAGGACATGAAACACGACACCAGACCTGGGAAACACAGGACGAAATAGGAGACTGGACCTGAGACACATTGGAAACATGAGACAGGACATGAGACTGAAAGAGGGACATGTGGGAAACATGAGAAAGGAAAGGAGACTGGATCTGTGGGACATGGGAAACCTTCTTCAACCCCGTCTGTATTGAATTAGCCACAAATCTCTTCACAGTTAGATGATCACACTTATTTTTTCATGAAATATCTAATGTTTTTATGCCTTGTCCAGGGTATTGCAGGGAGATCCTTTTCTTTCCCATATTACTTACATTTACATTTATGGTATTTAGATGACACTCTTACCCAGAGTGACTTACAAGGTTACTCATATTACAGAGGTGGACCAGAGCAGTGTTAGGTGTCTCACTCAAGGATTCTTATTGGTGTAGCACAAAATAGTTACCCAGACTGGGAATCAAACCCCAGAGTCCCACATGGCGTGGTGGCTCACCACAAAGAGCTAATTCAAATTAACTATGGTCACAGAACCAATCTAACAGAGAATGTTTTTGATCCATCGACTTCTGAGTTATGGGCCCAGCACCCTTGCGCTGCTCCTTTCTGCTACACCACCAATCCAGAGCAAAATGAAAAGATCCTTTTTAAGTAGTTTTCCTATAATTGGGCTCACCTGCCAAACTAATTATCACAGGTGTCTGAGATTGATTTCAGTGATTCAAAGAGTCCAGAGACATCTATGAGTTTAACTGAAAAACAAAACATAATCTTTATGACAATTCCAATTTGAATAATAATTGGAATGTGGTGTAGAAACCATCTGCAGGAAGAATGAGTAAAAACCCATTAAACAAGTGTGAATGGGGTCCTACAACAGCTATATGTGCATTTTTTTTCCATTTAGTCATTCCAGTCTTTCCATCTTTCTCAGCTTGTAAAGTAATGCGTTAATTAAGCAATTCTCAATTTCACATCCCATAATTAACACTCGTCTTGGTGTGGTTCCCATCACAATGTCATCATCACCCCTCACACTTTCCAGTGATCAGCAATTATAAGAGTTACTAATCAGTGTAAGACAGTGTATTATTTGTAACTAGAGCTCTGAACCAAGGAGAAACCTCAGGACCTTCTAGGCCATTTAGAACTAGGACTTTAGATTCCTAACGAATTGTTTTGGTTGGAAACAGAAATGGAAAAGCTGTCCAGTCAGGATTTGGATTCTGGTTGTATCTAGTAGTGGTGTGAGAAAATCTCAATACACTTTAGAAATTGTGATATTACTTTTTGCGATACTATATCAAATCACTTGAGACTCACATATTGCAGGCTGTGGTTTCCAGGCAGCTACATGCCAGTTTTCTAGGCTTCATAAATCAGTGAGTAATCTATGGAATCTATGGAAATGGATGGATGGATGGATGGATGGAAGGATGGATGGATAATAATAATAATAATAATAATAATAATAATAATAATAATAATAATAATTCTGAACTGCTTATTCCTGAATAGGGTCACGGGTGAGCCGGTGCCCAGCCGGCAACTCTGAGCGCAAGCGGTTCAGAAAATGGATGGATGGATGGATGGATGGATGGATGGATGGATGGATGGATGGATGGATGGATGCTTTGGAATTCACATGAACAAAAGTATGACAGACTATCAAAGCATCCTTCAAAACTGGCAAAGGGAGTAAAAATTGTGTTTAGGTTTGCCAACAATATCTCAATATTCTACAATGTATCAAATGATGTCCTCTATATCATGATATGTTTCATTTGATCAGTTTATTGATAATACACAGCATAGTATTTAGGCAGAAACAGCCAAGAGAGCTGTTTCATTGGTTAGGACTTTAGGAGCAGAACTGAAGGCCTTACACCAACACAATTTTATCATTCTTGAAGGAGCATGAACAGAGCTTTGCATTAGTATTTTTGCACTAAACAAAACAACTCTGACCCATCCAGGCACGTACTCCACATTTACAGATTCCTGTAGTCCTGCATGTTGTGAAGTGGGCCTCCATGTGCATCAATGACCCCTCGGTGTTCCTCCTTGTAGATCTTTTGGTACAAAACCTGTCAGATGTTGTACAAGACCAGAACAGCACAGTTTGGTTCTTGTCAAAGTGTCAAAACTGTTCACTGACTAATATATTCACCCTTCACAGCAGCCACTGGGATCAGATGATCAGTGTTATTCAACTCACCTGGCAGTGGTTTAATTGTTATGGCTGATTGGTGTAAACTGTATATGGGACATGGCCCCTTATACTGACAAGTTATGAAGGAGTCTCTGAGGAAAAGTCAAGAGTTGCCCATTAAAGCCAATGTGCAATAATGGTAGTTTCCTACAGTCATAAATAATTTACACTGCAAATAAATGCCTAAATCTTCAGTATTGACTGCCGCTGTCTGGAGCCATGGTTTTTGGGTCATAAGTGAGGCCTGAGGTGCAATTAAAATGCAGGAAAAACGCAAAGCAAGGAAGTCATAACACAGCAAGAGCCCATTGACTCATAAATATTGACCCCAGATGTTAAAAGAAGCAGGGATGAGGACAAGCAGACTTTTACAGGAGAAGGAGTACAGAGAGAGAGAGAGAGACAGAGAGAGAGAGACAGACAGAGAGAGAGAGACAGATAGAGAGAAAGAAAGAGAGAGAGAGAGAGAGAGAGAGAGAGACTACCTCTCTCCCTACAGAGAAGCTGTCATGCAGACTCAGACTCTGTGTGCTGAGTTTTTGCAGTGACTCTAAAAGCCCTGTTTAAGATTTAAACATCACTGACTTTCTTTACCATCTGACCTTGAAGTCATCAGTACTGGAACAAACCTTCAATGCAAATATACTGTGGATGATGTCATCATGTACTTGTCATGGATACTGTAATCCATTAGTAATTGGATATTGATGTGTTCTTGTTGTGTTGGTTGTGTGGTAGGGGTGGGTCGGTGTTTAGAATGCTGGATTATACAATGATCAACCATAACATTATGATCACCTCCTTGTTTCTACACTCTCTGTCCATTTTATCAGCATCTCTGAACATACAGGAGCACTTTGAAGTTCTATAAATACAGACTGTAGTCCATCTGTTTCTCTGTATACTTTGTTACCCTCTTGGAAGCTAATTTGTTTCTGCAGTTTGTGTTGATCATCCTCTAGACCTTCATCAGTGCTCACAGGATGCTGTCCTGAGGATGCTGTTGGGTGCATATTTCTCATATCCACTACCCACCTGATAGCTGCTCTTTGGTGGTTCTGTGAGGTCCTGATCCTAAGGATCAGGGTGAAATTGAGAAGAATAAAGTATGTTAAGAAATTGATGAACTACAGTCTGTAATTATAGAAAAAGTGCTCCTGTATGCTCAGAGAAGCTGATAAACTGGACGGTGAGTGTAGAAACAAGGAGGTGGTCATAATGTTATGGATAATCAATGTAGAACATATGGTTGTGGGTTCAATACCTGCATCCATTAAGCTACCAGGTGTTATGCTCTTCAGCAGCAGCCTTAGCCCTATTTGCTCCAGGGGCTGGGATGTTCACCCCACTGTTCCAAATTGGGATACGTCTTCGGACCCCAGCTTTCCAAGATGGAATATGCACTCTAACCCTGACTTTCCAAGCTAAGATATGCATTCCAACTTGCATTAGGATACTGACTGTTGGATGTGCACCATGATCCTGTCTTTCCAAAGATATGTGATCTGATCCGAGCTTCCCAAACTAACAAGCTGGTATTTACACTTAAGCCAGATTTCCAAGCAAGGATATGCAGTGACTCTGGTATTTCAAGGTTTGAGATTTACTTCAAGCTAAAATATTAAGTCTGTCTTTCCAAGCTATGGAATGCACTCTGACTCCAGATTTCCAAGCAGGGAAATACAATTTGATGCTGGCTTTTGACCCCAGATTTCCAAGCAGAGAACATTTTTGTTGTATATGCTAATTGGTAGAACATAAGCTACCATTACCTCTTAACTACGTACATTGACATCATAGAAGCCCAACACACCTTGGATGTTTGGCTGACCACTGAAAAATGTGGGAATGTGTTTAAATGTGAAGGTTTGAAGGTTGTGGAATGAGGTAACAGCTGTAGCGATTCCTGACCGCAGTTTTACCTTGCAGGCTGATGACCTTCAGGTGATGACAAACACGATGAAGAGGGGATTTCTTGACGTCAGCTTTTCTGGAATCTGCAGGATATACTGTTACTCTGGGGGTTAATTACTACTTTCTCAATTGCTCAGACACACACTCACACACACACACACACACACACACACACACACACACACACACACATTGTTTCTAAAACTGTACTCTATTACATATAGATAGATAGAAACAAATGAATCAGTGGGTGGGGAAAAGAGATTAGAGAATAGAAAAGAATAAGAAAGAAGAAAGATGAGGAGAAATAACATTAGCAAGGGGGCTACAGAGAGAAAGAGAATAAGGAAGAGTGAGGGAGGCAAAGACAGAATAAAAGAAACTAGGGAGCAACAAAGAAAGAAAAATGAGAGACTGAAAACTAAAAGAAAAATAAGTGGGGTGAAGAAAGAAAGAAAATGAAAGAAAGACTGAAGAAACAGGAAACTGCCAAACTGCCAGCTTTACAACTTTTAATTCTAATATTCACATTCAACATAATAATAATAATAATAATAATAATAATAATAATAATAATAATAATAATAATAATAACAACAACAACAACAACAACAACAACAACAACAACAATAATAATAATAATAATAATAATAATAATAATAAACAGTCCTCACCAAAATACATAAACAACATTCACAACTAATGGACATAACAAGGATTCACAAATCACATTCACAACCAACATTCACAACAAAAAATCACAACGAACATTCAGGACAAATATTCACAAACAACATTCACAACGAACATTCACAACCAATATTCACAACTAATACTCTCAATCAATATTCACTACCAACATTCACAACTAACATTTACAAGAAACACTCACAACCAAAAATCATTACCAGTAAAAAGAAAATGCAATTCTATTCTATTATGGAAAACAGTCATCCAGGTTGTGCAACAAATCTCATCAATTCTGTCTTTTGTAACATAAAACACCATACTGTCCTGATAGTAACCTCACCTCAGCCACCAATACAGCAGAGAGAGAGAGAGAGAGAGAGAGAGAGAGAGAGAGAGAGAGAGAGAGAGAGACACAGAGACACAGACATAGTTCTAAAACATTCTGAACAGCATCCAACCTCAGTGGGGTGTGCTTATGAAGGGTATACCTTTATCAAGGTCTGCCAAGAAGACCACACACACACACACACACTGTCACACACACACACTCACACACACACAGAAAGAGAGAGCCAAAAATCCGCCACATTGAGAGCAGCTGAAATCACTCATCTGGTCTTGAGCTTCAAGTGTTGCATTTAAACACCCAAACCAGGTGAAGATGGTGAATGAGCTGCAGGATTGGGCCTGAACTGCAGCAGTTAACATCTCAATACAGGACTGTACCAGCTCCACCTCCAGCACAATAGTTAAAGTCACAATTTATAGTCAACTTTCACAACCAACCTTCTCAGCTAACATTCACAACCAACATTCATAAATTACAGTCTCAACTAACATAGCCAACTATGTTGGTGTCACAACTACTAGTCATAACTTACTACTTCAGTATAGAGATGGTACTATAACACTGCGTCATGCAAAGCTCTCAGTGAGTCAGGAGTTGTTAAAGTACCATTATTAAATCATTTAATGCACTCTAGTAGGGGTGTATTTAACACTTTCATTGTAGAGAACATCCTCTTCATATGCACACAGTACAGCATTTCAGATGTGTAATCCAAATGCTCTTATTAATCCATAACACGGCTACATTTATCACTCTGCTGTGGTGCTGTTATATGTTCAGTGTGCAATATTCATACAGTTTTAATATTCTTGTATTATTGCCACATAGCATAAGAGATGGGCCACCCTGAGTACATGAGCGCTGGCCATGGTGCTGAATTAACCATGCAGCCAACAGTTCAGCATTAATGTTGTGGACCCTGAGGCCACCACATGTGTAGAAGTGGCAGAACCAGCTGATCGGCCGTGGTTGGCAACTGATAATTAGGACAGACAGCATGTGGTGAAAATTAGCCATTAAAGCGACACTCTAGGCCCAGCTGATGGGAAGTGCAGGTGAAAAGCACACAACATTATTCACACTATTCACATTACTATTACACAAACCGGGCACAGCGGATGTCTCTCCTCTGATTGGCCCTTGCCACGGACCTCCCTCTGCCACTGTCCAACAGATTTGGAGAGAGAAATTCCCGTTTTTCCTCCCCACATCTATTGAGGCTCTTTTTACACTCATTTTAAGAGACCCTGAGTTTTTCTCTATGAAACTCTATTGTTTTTCAATATAAATCACTGATAGGTTGCTTTATCAGGTCTCTGGTCAGTGAGTTCAGCCCTCTTTGGTTGCCAATTCCTATCACAATATATTATTCACTGCAGTTACGGCATGAAAAAACTCTTAGTTACTTCCACTAGGGACTTCAGATGAAACCATTTTTGGAACTGCAACCCACATCTCAAGTGCATTCATTACTGCAGCTTATCACCCACTGAGCTCCTCCGCTGCAGGTTCTCCCAATGTGCTGTGTGTTCATGTGAACAATGTTTGAGCACAGCCACCGTTTGAGTTGTTTCATATCACGTGTTTTAATTATAGCTTAGCATTTTATTGCAAAGAGATTATTCCAGTATTCTCATAAATATCAGGAATACATAGTGTGGAGCTGTGAATGACCCAGTTACAATAAAGCAGGAGAATTGATTTCCACTGCTCAAGCCAACATGAACCCTGGGTTTGATTTCAGTTCTGCCAAACTAGCAAATCATCATAAACAGCTTTCCAGAAATCCAAAATAATATGATCGACAGCACATGAAACATAACCCCACTGGTGAACAAGGAAAAGGGTGACGATGGCAAAGAGAAACTCCCTCAAAGCTGGATCAAGAAACTATGTGAGGAACCAGGCTCACAAGGGGGGACCCATCCTTCTCTGGTCAAATTACTTATAATGGTAAAGACACTGGACCACCATGTGTCTGCTGTAATATTCAGGTGTACTAATGATAATGGTTTGATGGTGGTCATAATAATGAGAGGGGAGTTACAATGTAACTTATTTTTCGAAGATGGACCAACTCCTCCTCTCCGGCCTATACAAACCACTCCCGCTCATCTGACCTTTGTGTCATGGAATATTGCACCCTCCTCCACCCTGTCTCCTTCCTTGTTCCCTTCTCCTTTCTCCAACTGGGGGGTCAGCTCCACATGCCACTCAAAAGCAACCCAGAACTCAGCCCCATACTACAAAGTTTGCTTCCCCATGCATTTTTCAGACATCTACAGAACCTTTAAACTAAAAATACTATAAACTATTCTTAAGAAAACGGTTTAAAGTATTTGAATAGATAGTATTGAATTGTGTGAATTTAGTATCCACTATTAATTAGTCAGTATTTATTATGAATTATTTAGTATCTACTTTCAATTATTCAGTATCTATTATGAATAACTCAATATATATTATTAATGATTCACTATCTACTATGAATTAATCAGTATGTACTAGAGTCACTATGCACTATGAATTATTCAGTTTGTATTATGAATTATTCAGTATCTGTCATTATTCAGTATCTACTTTGAGTTAATCGCATCTATTATGAATTATTCAGTATCTACGATGAATTAGTATCTATTAATAATTATTCCATATCTACAGTTTTCAGCATCTACTATGAATGATTCAGCATTTCTTATAAATTATACACTATATATAATTATGTATTAAGAAATAAATGCTATAAAGTATTCAGTATCGTCTGATTAAGTCCATATTCTGGAAAAATAACTAACTTTAACAGTGACCAATCAGCAGAACTGATCTGGTGCAAGATGATATAAGACAGGGCTGTTTATATTTTA
Source organism: Acestrorhynchus altus (assembly GCA_034509495.1). Taxonomy (NCBI): domain Eukaryota; kingdom Metazoa; phylum Chordata; class Actinopteri; order Characiformes; family Acestrorhynchidae; genus Acestrorhynchus; species Acestrorhynchus altus. Next base: position 6,848,166 of record CM067516.1, on the reverse strand, counting down.
ATCATGATAACAAGAGGACTAAATCCCAGAACTGCTGTTGTTCATCTTCATCACAAACCTGTGTTTGGATGAAGGGCCAAAGCCACTGTAGAACCAGAGCCAGTGCAGCAGTGAGGGATATTTAAAACCACACTAGTGCACAGTCATCACTGTTAGCTCTGCTGACAGTTGGCCAACCTTGTGGCGGACCCCCATGTCTCTAATTAACTCAAAGCACTTGAGCCCAGCCTCAGGGATTCACCTTCAACATTCTTGTAGGACTGATTTTTTTCTCATTTTAATGTCGATACTGAGAGGGATAGTGGTTTGAGAGGGTTGGGGGACTATGGGGACATTTACTGAAAACATTTAGGGGACGTTTAGTGTTGGCCTAGTCTTGAGCTACATCACCCAATTAAACAACCAAAATTTGAACCTGTCTTTTAGCTGGTTGACTTCATCTGGGAAAAAGTGGAGATTTATGTAAATGACTTTTCTTTCCTGAAAGGAAAGCAGTATCCATACCCACTGCTGCAGTTCCAGCCTTCCTGCAGGTTCAGGATTTTATTGTATGACTACAAAGGCTCTTTTTGAGTGACTCTCTGAACCATTCACAAACACGTACTGTCCCACAAGGGCCCACAGGCCTTCTGATATATGACCCATTACTACAAACACTGACATTCTCAGCAATATTGACTTATGAGCAGTTGTATTGACTTGCCTTAAACTCATTGTCTCCTTGAGGGACATCCTGTAGGTCATACCCAGATGTATTTTACTCGGAACTGTCCTTGGCCATCTTCTGCTGTGTAGGTGTGTTTCAGTGCTTCTTCTGTTCTTCAGCTCCTTCTCCATGGCCTGCAGCTCTCAGAATCCTCAGTACAAAAAGATGAGCAGCTATAGAATAGGTACTTATGTGTAACATGCTCTCTGAAAAATAAAGATGCTCCAGAAGGTTGTTTAAGTGATGATAGAACCACTTTTGGCATGTTAATGATCCATCATGTTGAGATGTGTGAAGGCCCTTTCACACCAAGTCTAATTTTTATGCACAAAAAAATGCACATCAAATTCTGAAAATGAACACATACTGTACATATTAACCATTAGAACCATATGTGTTTATAGTTTGACTTACATTTATTCACCAAAAAATTGGTATGTTTTTATAGGAGACAGTCATACATGTCAGAAATTGTTATTTGCAGTAGATACTAGGAAACTCAAATTAGTCTTCATTTGAGATGCAAAAATGAAGAGAATGTAAATATTTGAACGTTTTCATTAAATATTTACTTGTGCATACAATTTAATATTTTTGCTAATTGAGACTGGTGAAGTCTTGACAGCTGACCAGATAAAATAAAAAACAAAGCATTTAATTATTTTTGTGATATATGAGAATGTGTTTTTCTCATGACTTTTATTCTGAAATCTGAACAAGAGAGTGAACCCATCTTGTATACCTCTGTAGCCCAATATCTGGGTCAGTGACATCATTAGCTACACCACCTCTCACTGATCAGAGTCGGTATGGAGGTTGAGCATGAACATGTGGATAGAACAGTAAACATGCACTGGAAGGCTGCTTCGGCATTTAAACTGGGATTTCAGGCTCTTTCAGGACTAGCATTTTTTCTGCACCCAGGAACACTTTGGTACATTTGGTTAAAGTGGACTTTGGTTCAGTCTGCTATGTGTGTGTTTGTGTGTGTGTGTGTGTGTGTGTGTGTATAGAAGGCCACTGCTCTTGCTACCATTTTTGTGGGGTTTGTGTGATTTGTTCATTTTGTCCTGTGACTGCTTTGTGAAATGCCACGAAAACACAGTGCTGGCCTTCAGGCTTGAGTGTTTGTATGTAAGGAAAATAATGAAAAGCTCTAAACCGATGAACCTTGGCCAAAACATTTTGCAAAAAAAGAAAAAAAAAAGATCTTCAAAATTAAACAACTGATCCATGGGCTGAATAGAATTCTTCTGTGTGTTTCACAGTTCGAACAATGGTTATTGAATTAAGGGGGTCTTTTAAAATGTGCTTTGGTCTGTGTTAACTTGGAGCTTCCATAGCACAGGGAGGGGTGGGAATTGTATGCAAACACATTTTTAAGTGAGCATTTTTTTTTTTTACCACGTAAGGGTAAAGGACTTAAACAAAAGACCAAAAAAGAAACCAGCAGGATTAAAGTTAAACGGTTGAATAAGCCAAACACAAACTTGGTCAAAGCATTTATAATATAACCTGAAATCTAAAACCTAAACCTAATCCATACTCTAACACTAACTTTTGTTTTATTTTACTAAGACTGAACTACATTTATATATAATTATATATTAAATATAACACTGATATGCTTATTATCTCATATATTTATTATACCATTTATAGATTTGAAACCAGTATACAGAGGCTTTAATTTTATCAAAAAATAAAGTGAAACTAAAGTCAACCTAACCCTAAACCTACCCTTAATCATAACCTCAGTGTAGATGTGCAGGAGTTTCTGTCCATTAATTTTTTGTAATGGAGATTGCACTAAACTCCTCACAGACAGTGGCTCTAACGGGAATCAAACCCAGAACCCCAGGCCCCTGGAGCTGTGAGACACACACACTAGCTGTGGTGCAACCATGTCTCCATTTCCTTTAAGTTGTTTTTTTTTTTTTTTTTTTTTTTTTTAATTTGGTTCCATACATGTTTGGAATGTTCCTGGAACATTATTTCACTTTTTCTAACGTTACAGGCAAGGACGTCACCTGGCCAGGGCTTCTGGGGCTATAGCCTCAAATATTTTTAAGGAGTCATGAATGTTACACCTGGACTGTGATCCAAATTCGGTATAAACTTTTAATAGAATCCAGTTTACTCATCTATGAGTCACTCAAAGAATACTTGGGACCAAAATGCATCTCAGATATACTCAAAGACCCAAGAGGAGCTCTGTGGTCAGAAACTGGGCCCTCAGGACACAAAAGCAAAAAGCGTCTCAACAGATGGGCTACAGTCTGTAGACTGTAACCTGCTAAATGGAGCTATAAGAGAGATGCACTCCTCCTACACTTAATCTGTGACCATCATGGCCTTTGGTAGTCTAGATGTTTTTTTCTTTGCTCTGTCAGAGAATAAATTCCTAACACTACATCTTTTGGGTGCCACTGGATCACAGTCATATCTGTGACGCCATCATTTGCGGGTGACATGGGTTCTTTCTGAGCTTCAATCTGTTGCCTGACTCTCCCACATGTTTCGGGCTGGTTTTGGTGAGGGAGTGTGAGCGTTCTCATAATCCGTGTGAGCCACTGACGTCCTTCCCCTGATTTAGCCCAAGATGCGCCAAACAGACGGCGGAACTGGCGCAGAAGCTGTCAGCTTGTGCACTACCTCCTTTCATTCTGCCATTGCTCTGAGTCATCACAGGCCCCCAGAGAAGACTTCATAGAAATGCTGGGAGCCTGTTGAACTTGATAGATGGTCAGTGGTAGAGCGTACTGTATGCACATAGATTTATATTAGCTCTGCTTACACTTGACATTAACATGCATCTAACAAATGAATATTGTCTGAATACATCAGAGCAGAACGCTGAGGTTCTTCTAGACTGTTCAGAGAAGGGATTCTGATTTTATTCAGTAGAATAATGCTTGTATCTACGCTCTGTATTACAGTCTAACATTGAATTAAGATTGTGTAAGTTCTCCTACTTATAAAGATGAGAGAGGTCAGTCATTTTCATCATAGGCACACTTCAACTATGAGAGACAACATGAGAAAAATAAAATCCAGGAAACCACATTGTAGAATTTTTAAAGAATTTATTTATAAATTATTGCAGAAAATAAGTATTTGGTCAATAACAAAAATTCAACTCAATACTTTGTAACATAACCTTTGCTGGCAATGACAGAGGTGAAACCTTTCCTGTATGTCTTCATCAGGTTTGCACACACTGTAGCTGGGATTTTGGCCCATTCCTCCACGCAGATCTTCTCTCGAGCAGTGATGTTTTGGGGCTGTTGCTGGGCAACACAGACTTTCAACTCCCTCCACAAATTATCTATGGGGTTGAGGTCTAGGCTAGGCAACTCCAGGACCTTGAAATGCTTTTTAAGAGCCACTCCTTTGTTGCCCGAGTGGTGTGTTTGGGTTCATTGTCATGCTGGAAGACCCAGCCACGTTCCATCTTCAACACTCTCACTAACGGAAAGAAGTTTTGTCTCACAATACATGGCCCCATTCATTCTTCCGATAACAGGGATCCATTTGTCCTGTCCCCTTTGCAGAAGAACAGCCCCAAAGCATGATGTCACCCCCCCCTCCCCTGCCACATGATATTCTCCCAATGCTCTTCTGGATCATCCATATGCTCTCTGGCAAACTTCAAATGGACCCGGACATGTCCTGGCTTAAGCAGGGGGGTACGCCTGCAGGATTTGAGTCTCTCTCGGCATAGTGTGTTACTGATGGTAGCCTTTGTTATTTTAGTCCCAGCTCTCTGCAGGTCATTCATCAAACCCCTCCGTGTAGTTCTGGGATTTTTGCTCACTGTTCTCATGATCATTTTGATCCCACGGGATGAGATCTTGCGTGGAGCTCCAGATCGAGGGAGATTATCAATGTTCTTGTATGTCTTCCATTTTCTTACAGTTGCTCCCACAGTTGATTTGACCAATCCTTGCCTATTGTAGATTCACTCTTCCCAGCCTGGTACTGGTCAGTTTTAAATCCTAATGCAGAAACATTTGTGAATTATTTAGTAATCATTTTAGCCCTAGAACCAATTTAGTTCTTAGTGGCTTAGTGGTCTAAAGCACTACCACTATGATCTGAGGATTGCCAGATCTGACAGCCATTGCATCAGAGCTGGGGACCCAGCGCTTTACTCTGGGCCTGTTGGTTGTCCAGTGCAAAAAGAGGTGGTAGGTGGGCATCACATGTAGCGGAGGATCAAAACTTGGTAAAATTTATATTTAAAACAAATTGACAACAGAGTAGTTATGATAGTGGATAAATGAAGCGTGGCCTTACATAAAGAGATGTAAACAACACAGGGATTGAGGTATTGATTGATGACTTAAAAGATGTTTTAGGCCATGACCAGGCCTTAAGATCCTGGTTATGCTACTATACTCTGTGCCATGCTTGGGAAAGCTTTCCACTGTGATTCACTGAACTTTTCCCCTTGAAAGCTGAGGTGGATTTTTCCTCATAGCATTTCCGAAGAGGCGTGCTAATAAACAGGCGGTGGCAAAGGCGGGGTAGAGAAGTGGAAATCTTTCCTTTCGACACACGGCAAGGACAAGCTATCGATCCAGGCCCTGCTCCTGTCAGCGTGCCCGGCCCTAAGCATAGAGAGAGGCTTCCAAATCGCACCACTTCAACTTCACACACACACACACACACACACACAGAGCAAAATAAAGTCACTTAAGTAAAAAGTTCATGGCTCTCATTGCTATTATGGGGCTGGAATATGGACAGTGGAGCTTTGATTCTGTACATGAGACCATCTGTGTGTGTGTGTGTGTGTGTGTGTGTGTGTGTGTGTGTGTGTGTGTGTGTGTGTGTGTGTGTGAGAGTTATTGATTGTGGGTTATTTGAAGGCTGTGTGAAGCCCCGGTGTTAAACCCCGCCAGTTACGTAACTCAGAGAGTGGATGGTAATCACATAGCACCACGGCACCTGCACTAATGAGGGCTGTGAAATGAGTGAGATAGCAAGAAGGGAGAGAGAAAAGGGAGAGAGAAGGGATGGGGGTGATGGGAATCAAAGTCTTGTCCTTCTGGGCTCATCTACTCCAAAGGTAAACACTGGTCCAATAGCAGTGCGGTACAGCTGAATACATGGGAGTAAATGAACACAGATGGTGTCGTTAGATTCCAGGTTGACGACCATAAACAGAAACTAAAAGGTGAAAATTTTCATCCCACTGGATCTGCAGCTCCATTCCTTATTAACATTCTGAGATAAGGAAAATCATGAGCTAGGGTGATCATTATTTCTTTAAACAACCTGGGATTGAACAGAGACTGTCTAGCAACACCCTATCAACCACTAAGCAATGCCAATGCAATCATCTGGCAAAACCAGAGCAAAAACTGAGCAGAATTGGATATTATTTTAATGTTGTTCCAACACCATAGCAACCCCCTAGCAACCAGATAAATAGATGCACAGACAGACAGACAGACAGACAGATAGATAGATAGACAGATAGATAGATAGACAGATAGATAGATAGATAGATAGATAGATAGATAGATAGATAGATAGATAGATTGAGAGAGTGAGAGAAACTGTGTGTGTGTGAGAGAAAGAGAGAGAGAGAGAGAGAGAGAGAGAGAGAGAGAGAGAGAGAGACTCATCTTATAGAGTGTCGTCTTAAGTCCCACGATAACAATGCAGGTCAACATAGAAAATAAGACACGTGTAAAAAGCTAAAGGACATAAGTAAAAAAAGACCTTTGGCTCAACTGAACTCAGGAGCAAAGCAGAACTGATCCTCATTAACTGAACACACAGCAGCGTCACAGCACCACACTGCCTTAAATGTTTCCATATCACACATGCTTTTATAGAAATTCAAATCAAGTATAATCTTTGATCTAGAGAGTCTAGAAAGAGTTCTTGTGGCATCACAGTCAGAATAAGGGTCATCTTGTTCTTACAACTGCCAGTTTCACCTGTCCAAGGATGAAGTTGATCAGTTGGCACTTTGACTTCTCTCTCTTATTGTATTTCAAACCAAGGGTAAATGTCTGAAGAGTACAACACAAATTAAAAGACATAAAAACAGGGCATAAAAGCATGAAAAAAAATTCTCTCTGAGAGCAGAAAGGACACTGTGGTAAAATCTCAGGGTTTAAATAAGAGATAAAAGTGTTAACTGAGATGATGCCATGTAAAATCCTCCACTGCAGGTCAGCAACTTTTTAATTAATGGTGGTTTGTACAGCGTTCTCTTCTCTGGCTTCACAAGATTAAAAACATCACGCCATGGCATGTCAGTCCTACAGTGGAGTCTTTTCCTATTCAGGACCATCATGTACGCCATATAAAACACTTGTCCCCAAGTCCAAACTTCCCTCTTAAAAACCAGAAGGGGGCTCCTCACACTCTTACATATAAAGGCACGATGGTAATGTCTGGGAAAGGGTCATCCTGTACTGGGCGACAACATGCAAAGACCTCAAACCCAACCTTGTGGCTAAATTTTCAACATGCGCAAGGTCAGGTCATGCAATGTCCATCAGTCAACAGAGGGTTGTGACCCCAGAGTCCACCAGTACTCTGGTGAGTGCAGGGGCAATCACACCAGACAAATTCAAACGTGTGCCATAGATCAGATGCTCCTTGAGAAGCTTATGTAATACTGATCTATCCTGTCTGTGAGTGTTATTCAAGCTCCAGGCTCTAAAAAGTCCACAAAAAACTAGGCAATCCAGCAAATTCTAGCTATTTAGTGTCCATCAAAAATAAAACTCTGTCTAACCACAAGTGTAGAATCCTGCAAGCCACTACACTCCAAACCAGTTCCCTGGGATCAACAAGGAGGCTCTGGATAAACTGGAGATGGAAAGCAGCAACCTTAGTCCTTGTACCCCGTCCTCCTTTGAAAGATGTAAGAAATCCACCAGCTCAGCCTGCAGATTCACCAGCACATTCGTTGGGGTTTTACACAGTCCAGCTTATGCCACAGTGATGATGCTGCAAGATTGTTGTTAACAAGTATCCTTTCTCGATAGGGCATCTGGGAGACTGACTGTTTCCTGTTACTGAGATGATCTTTATCCTTTTTCAAACATGCGATCCCAGTTCTTCCCACTGCAAGTGCTATGCCCCAGATATACCCCCCAGATATTTCAAACCACCCCTCCTCCACGTCAACCCATCTGGAAGTGTGGGTTCCCAACCAACACATTCTCCAACTAAAACCAGTTCAATCTTGTGCCAGTTAACTTTAGCAGATGATAAAATCCCACAATCGTGTAAAAGCTCAGCTAAAATGTCCACATCATGCTGGATACCTATCACAATGAGGTCATCAGCATATGCTGAAACACACAGAGGAGTGGTACAGGCAGGTGCATGCAGTTCAGAAATAGAGTCTCTCAATTTGCACAACAGGGTTCCGGACAGAGCATGCCGGACAGAACACACCCTTGCCTGATACCCCTGTGTACTTCAAATGGAGCACATAAACAACCATTAATTTTAAGTATACTCTCAATGCCACAGTACAAAACATTGACCATGGCTATGAAACCTGGGTTGACCCCAAAGTTGTCCAAAATTTTTCAAAGGTTCTCAAGTTCAACCTGCTCAAAATCCTTTTCATGGTCCTGGATAAATAAACCCAATAGCCCAGAGATGGCCCTCCGACAGCTCAAAGGAAGCATCCTGCCCCTTTTTGCTGGTGTGTAGAACTTCAAGAACGTCCTGACCTATCACTGACCAAAACTACTTGTAGAATTTAAAAGGGAGACCATCAATACCTGGAGCCTGACCATTCTCCATGCATTGAAGAGCCTCATATAGCTCATCCAGAGAGAGCTCAGCATCAAGCACTGCAGCAGATTCCTGAATGAGCTGGCTGTGGTCAGAGAGGAACTTTTCTCCTACCTCCTGTGCCCACTCACTCTCATTCAATTTCAAGAACCCAATTGCTTGCCTGCGATTTTCAGTAGGATCAGCTGACAGATCCCCTGATTCAGTTTGCACCGCATGCATGAACCTTTTCTGTCCGTTACTCTGCTAAAGACCAAATAAGAACGTAGACGCTGTATCTATTTCTGCCACACTATGGAAGCGTGAACGAACCAGCACCCTACAGCAGGTCAGCAATAGCATTGTTTTTGATCTTGAGGGATTCAATATGCCCTCGATTTCCTGTGGTCTCTGTTAAACCTTGTAGCTCCACAACTTCAAGCTCCACAGCTTTCGAAGATCTGATTATGTCCCTTGTGACACTGAGAGTGTACTGCTGACAGAAAGTCCTGACCTGTAATTTAGTCCCACCATTGTTTAGGGAGGTAAAAGCTGTTCTGTGAGCGTAAAACCTCCCATAAAAAGATAAAGGAGTCTGTAAAATTTGAATCTCTTAAAAGTGTTAAAATGCCAGTATGGACTGTTTGGCTTCACTTTGTATTTGCACACTGAACACTGGACCATACAATGATCGGAGAAACCAACTGGGGAGATAAGACATTGAGTAAAAGCAGAAAACTGATACTTAGAACCATAAAAACAGTCCAGATTTGTCAATGACAGGGCATTGTCTCGGGAATGAGAGCATGTATACTGTCTCTGCCAACCATGGATGTTTCTCCAAATATCACAGATGTCATGAGATTCCAGCATCTCTTGCAAGTGTGGAGCAGCATGGGGTTCTACATGGTTCCTATCCAAGCTGTCTGCTGTATAGTTAAGCAAGTATAAATTGCAGCAGCTGAATTGCAGCCCCCCCCCCCCTCCCCCTCCCCCAGATGGGGCATAGATACTAACAAAAACAACAACCCCAATGTCAAATCATGCTGTCACTTTAGAAAGTCTGTCATTTAAAGTTTCATCCAGGGAGTAAAACTCTGAGAAAAGAGAACACCAACTCCAGCACTAGAAGAGTGGCCGTGGAGTCAACGCCTCCCCACTCCTTAGCCCAGTCAGTGGCATTATTAATACCACTGTGTGTCTCTTGCAGAAAAAAAACATCAATTCTCTTTCCTTTCATGAGCTCATATAAGCTTGCACGTTTTACACAGTCGCCTCCTCCATTAATGTTCAGGGTCGCAATCGTTATGTCGCCCATTAAAAAATATAATAAATAAAAGAACTCTAATCAAAGGCCATTCTAACCCAGAGAAGGCACAGTGTCTCAGACGCCATCCTCAGTGGTCACTTTTATCAGGCTGGTCAGCATTTTCTTCAGTCTTAAAACCTCCAAGTCAGTAAAAACCCTTTCTTTCCTTAAATGCATGATGTCAAATCCAAACTGTGCATTATTTGGAAAATGGTCCTCAGACCGCATGCCGATATGACCCTATCCTCCTGTGAGCACACTGATCAACCTGAGTCTCAGAGAGAGCCCTTACTCTCACACTGCCTCCACTACTACCTCTGCAAAAGCCTGTTCAGCACTACTGGCACAAATCTGATCATCTTGTTATCCTGAGTCAGAAATCTCCTGCTCCTCCACTGCAGGCTCCCCCCAGCCGTCACTGACAGCTCACCTGCAGGCAGTGCAGGGGTGGTGCCAGGTCCCAAAACAGCAGGAGCCACAGAGGGTACAGCCCAGGCAGGCCCAGCCGCGACAGGCCCTGGCTCCCACGGACCTGGCAGTATCACTATCAACAACAGCATTAACATGCTGGAGGCAGTCACGGACCAGGTGCCCGCAATGTCCACACCTGAAGTACTTCATGTTAGTATCAGAGGACACAAACACAGTGGCCATCACCAGCTCCAGCTCCAGCTCATCCTGACCATCTCTGAGCACCGTAAACACCAGTCATCTAAAGGTCACCAGGTGCTTAACTACGAAGGACTTATATCCAAGGGGGATCCTCTTTATGGGGGAGACCAGGTTACCAAACGGGAAGAACTTAGCGAGCAGCTTGTCGGAAACAAATGGGTGAACATTAGAGACGATGACTTTTTCAGCTGGGCAGGACGGGCACCAATGTAGCTTTAATCCTGACCCCAGTTTGGATCATTTGATTAGCTTTCTCTACAGCAGACAGGAACATCACTACTGCACCGTTCATTCGGGAGGTAGAAACCACGTTACTGTAACCGACAGTGGTTACAGTGGTACCCTGTTCTCTACCTGTCCACGGAGAGAGAGAGAGAGAGAGGGAGAGAGAGAGAGAGAAACAGTGATATTGTGTGTGTGTGTGTGTGTGAGAGAGAGAGAGAGAGAGAGAGAGAGAGAGAGAGAGAGAGAGTGATAGTGACTGTGCGTGAGAGAGAGAGAGAGAGAGAGAGAGAGAGAGACAGATGGAGAGAGTGAGGGAGGGGTTAAAGGGGAGGGTGATTCTCTGTATGAGGGGGTGTTTCTGGGGTAAATCCTCCGCGCTGTAAAGTGCAGAAGAGCAGCAGCGCGTGCGGCTGAACAGCGCGCAGAAGTGGAACACCGAGCGAAAGTGCGGAGTTCAAACACAACAAACAGGAGGAAGAGCGTCCGCCGAGCAGGAGCAGGAGGAGCAGCAGGAGTAGAGCAGGAGGAGGTGGAGGAGGAGGAGGAGGAGGAGAAGCAGGCACTTACCGGAGCACCGGTGCGGCTCACGTGAGAGGAGCTCCGCCGCCGGGGCAGCAGGAGGAGGAGGAAGAGGAGGAGCGCGAGCACGCGGGACAGAGATTCGGTAAGTACCGATAAAGCCCGAGAGGAGATTAGCGCGAGAGCGAGAAGAACCGGTAGAACATGCAGAACCGGTAGAACCAGTACAACATGCGGAACCAGAAGAACCAGCAGAAAATGCAGAACCAGTAGAACACGCAGAACCAGTAGAACCGGTGGAACCGGCGGGACTCTCTCGGTTCAGTTTGGTTGAAAATGCAGAGATAAAAAGTTGAATCGGAGCGCGTTCACGAGGGTCCGGGAGAAGCGCGCGCCCCGGTTACAGGGAATCCCACTGTTACTGAAGATTACAGAGGTAACGGGACGCGCGCGACACGCCCCGTCCCCACCAATCAACTTTCAGAGAGGGGTATGGGGGGGGGGGGGTCAGTTTTAGGGGGGTCTGCTAGGGTGCATGATAGGTTTGGGGATGTGATGGGTTTGGGGTGTGTGATGTGATTGGGGGGTGTGATGAATTTTAGGGGATGTGATAGGTTTGGGGGGGTGATGGGTTTAAGGGGGTGTGATGGGTTTGGGTGTGTGTGTGATGGTTTCAGGGGATGTGATAGGTTTGGGTGTGTGTGATGGGTTTAAGGGGTGTGATGGGTTTGGGTGTGTGTGTGTGTGATGGTTTCAGGGGATGTGATAGGTTTGGGGTGTGTGTGATGGGCTTAAGGGGGTGTGATGGGTTTGGGTGTGTGTGTGTGTGATGGGTTTTAGGGGATATGATAGGTTTGGGGTGTGTGTGATGGGTTTAAGGGGGTGTGATGGGTTTGGGCGCTGTGTGATGGGATTGGGGAATGGTGGTGTGTGTGATGAGTTTGGGCAGTATATGTGATGATTTTGGGGGGGTGATGGTGTGTGTGATGAGTTTGGGTGGTGTGTGTGATGAGTTTGGGTGGTGATGGTGTGTGATGAGTTTGGGTGGTGTGTGTGATGAGTTTGGGTGGGGTGTGTGATGAGTTTGGGGGGGGTGATGGTGTGTGTGATGAGTTTGGGTGGTGTGTGTGATGGGTTTGGTGGGGGGGGTTATCACATTTTATTAATATGAAACCATTTAACATGAACAGCACATTGAACATGTATGTGCTGTATGGACAAAAGTATTGGGACACCTGCTCATTCAGTGCTCTTCTGAAATACCATCCAGGGAAGACTTTCTACTAGATTTTGGAGCATTAATGAGCTCAGGATGTTGGATGATCACCACCCCACATTTTATCAGTTTGAGGGCGACCTATTCTATTGGCAGTACATCTCTACAGGGATTAGGCAAGCTGTGTGTGTTAAAAGGTGTGTCCACTTACTCTTACCTAGTTGCTCTGCGTTGTAGATGTAAAGTCAGAGACAGAAGCTCATCTGATTCTGCAGTTTGTGTTGGTCGTCCTGTAGCTCTTCATCGGTGCTCTGTGTTTCTGGTTGGTGGACTGTTCTGAATCCAGCAGTGTGTCTAATCTGTTCATACCAGTGCAACACTAACACACCACCACCACCACTACAGTGTCAGTGTCACAGTGTCACAGTGAATGACCCACCACCCACACAGCTGCTCTGTGGTGGTCCTGTGGTGTCCTGAGCATTGAAGATCTGGGTGAAAAGGGGCTAACAAAGAGAAACATGAACAGATGCAGCATTTGAAATTTATTTCATCAACATTTTAAGTAAGATTAATGTATTATTGTTGTTTTTGCCCCTAAAGAGATTTATGCTCTCAGATTCCAAAGTCTCAGACCCTAATCAGCCTTATTAATTCTATCGGTGATTTAGGGTCATCTTTAGGACAGACCCAAAATCGACCCGCAATCGGCAGCATGAGCTGCAGAGACTATATGAAGATAGAAAAGCGTTTTCAGGAGCCGTTCCCTCGGTTCATTATGGAATTAAGAAGTGAATGTGATTAAAGGGAATGGTTGGGGTTAAACTGAGGTCTTGAAGTTTAAGTGAACTTCCAGAGAGAATTGGTTGGATTGAATATTACTGATTTAATAGTGGTTTCGGGAAAAATGCAAACAGAAAATCCCACCAATGTCTTACTATATTCAGAGTTTAACAAAGCAAACAGTCATTTAATGGAGAAAACGATCAGTAGATTAATCCATAATTAAAATAATGGTTAGCTGGAGACAAAACCGTTCAAGAGCTCTGAGCTCTGTTTCATGTGCGGTGTTCTTATTTATTTATTTATTTAATTAATTTATTTAATGTTTTTCCAAAAGGGAGACTTTTTAGATATTAGATGTTTCCATTAATATGCTGTTTCAGCTTGTAAAACTTTCAGGGTTTTTATAACTGATAATAATAATAATAATAATAATAATAATAATAATAATAATAATAATAATAATAATAATAATAATAACAATAATAACAATAATAATAGGAAGAACGGGTGTGAAATAATATACACTGTGACACAACGAAACCGTTCTGATTCCGAAACAGTTATCATACCATGAAAATCACATACCGTTACTCTGGAAGTGCAGATGTATGAACCTCTAAAAGCTCCCTCATACAAAGTTCTTACACCCAGTGGTTATAAATTAGCGATGCACCAAATAATCAGAAACATTATTCGACCATAAATGGCAAAAAAAATCAGCTGATTAAGTTAAAAGACAGAATATTTTATACAGAAATATTACGTTTTTTATTGATTATCATGATGTTTATCATGTCGTTTCAGGTCTGGTGCTGCAAGACAAAGTAGCGACGTTTCTGGGTTCTGTTTTGGATTCCCGCTCGCATACCAGCGGGTGCCTTCCCCGTCCTGATGAGGGAAAAGAAAGGTCGGTTGAGGACCAATAGGCTGGAGAATGGTGCAGCAGCGGCAGAGGAGGACTTAAGAGAGAGCACTCACTGGACAGCGGCTACACCTATCTAAAACTTTACAGACAGTCCCCAGAACTCTCAGAACACATGAACATATCAGGAACTCAAACCCACGCTCTGGCCTGAAAGACACGCGCAGGATGATCATGTTGAAGTCACCAGACCTTTCCTCTTGACCACTGTTCCATGTTAACATCCCCTCCCTCTGAATTTCCGTTGGACCCCCTCCTTCCCCTCCCATTTCCGGTGCGCCTGTCATGCTGGTGCAGGTGGCACTCCTCTCTCCGCTGCTGCTGCTGCTGCTGCATGCGCCAGCACTGACCCAGGCCCAGTACGACCTGTGCCGGTCGCTCGTGAGCACGGACGACGGTGCCGTGTGGGAGCAGTACGCCTGCCAGCCCAAATCGCAGGTCATGAAGGACTACATGCGGATCCGGGTGGATCCTCCGGGCATCACCTGCGGAAACCCGCCTGAAAGATTCTGCACACTGGTGAGTTTGGGTTTCCCTCAGGTTTTAAATGGCTGGTGGATGAGTATTTACTCTCTGTGTGGGGTTGTTACCATGGTAGCCAGGTTATCAGTCACTGGACACAGTGACTGGACTCTAGTTTGAAGAGAACTTGAAACTCTAGATGTGTTTTGTGTAGTTGGCTTGTCATGTGTGGAAGGAGCATGTTTTGTGGATGGCATCTCTTGTATGAAGGGCATGTTTTTTGGGTGGCATCTCTTGTATGAAGGGCATGTTTTGTGGGTGGCATCTCTTGTATGAAGGGCGTGTTTTTTGGGGGGCATCTCTCATATGAAGGGCATGTTTTGTGGGTGGCATCTCTTGTATGAAGGGCATGTTTTGTGGGTGGCATCTCTTGTATGAAGGGCGTGTTTTTTGGGGGGCATCTCTCATATGAAGACCTGTTTTGTATGTAGCATCTCTCATATGAAGAGCCTGTATTTTATTGGTGTATCCTCTTATATGAAGGGTGGGTTTTGTGCATGGCATCTCTTATATAAAGGGTGTGTTTTGTGGGTGGCATCTCTTGTATGAAGGGCGTGTTTTGTATGTGGCATCTCTCATATGAAGAGCCTGTTTTGTGGGGAGCATCTCCTTATGAAGGGCATGTTTTGTAGATTGGCATCTCTTATATGAAGGGCCTGTTTTGTATGTGGCATCTCTCATATGAAGAGCCTGTTTTGTGGGTGGCATCTCTTATATGAAGGGCATGTTTTGTGAGGCATCTCTTATATGAAGGGTGTGTTTTGTGGATAGCATCTCTTGTATGAAAGCGCCTGTTTTTATGTGGCATCTCTCATATGAAGAGCCTGTACATGGGTGGCATCTCTTATATGAAGGTGTGTTTGTGTGGCATCTCTTGTATGTAGGACATGTTTTGTGGGTGGCATCTCTTGTATGAAGGGCAGGTTTTGTGGGTGGCATCACTTGTATGAAGGGCCTGTTTTGTATGTAGCATCTCTCATATAGAGCCTGTTTTATTGAGTGGCATCTCTCTTATATGAAAGGGTGTGTTTTGTGCATGGCATCTCTTGTATGTAGGACATGTTTTGTGGGTGGCATCTCTTGTACGAAGGGCCTGTTTTGTAGGTTGCATCTCTCATATGAAGAGCCTGTTTTGTGCATGGCATCTCTTATAAAGTGTGTTTTATTAGGTGGCATCTCTCTTGTATGAAGAAGCGTGTTTTGTATGTGGCATCTCTCATATGAAGAGCCTGTTTTGTGGGGGGCATCTCTCATATGAAGGGCATGTTTTGTGGGTGGCATCTCTTATATGAAGGGCCTGTTTTGTATGTGGCATCTCTCATATGAAGAGCCTGTTTTGTGGGTGGCATCTCTTATATGAAGGGCATGTTTTGTGGGTGGCATCTCTTATATGAAGGGTGTGTTTTGTGGGTGGCATCTCTTGTATGAGCGCCTGTTTGTATGTGGCATCTCTCATATGAAG
Source organism: Acestrorhynchus altus (assembly GCA_034509495.1). Taxonomy (NCBI): domain Eukaryota; kingdom Metazoa; phylum Chordata; class Actinopteri; order Characiformes; family Acestrorhynchidae; genus Acestrorhynchus; species Acestrorhynchus altus. Next base: position 6,832,069 of record CM067516.1, on the reverse strand, counting down.
AGCCTGTTTTGTCAGTTAGCATCTCTCTTATATGAAGGGTGTGTTTATTGCATAGCATCTCTTGTATGTAGGACATGTTTGTGGGTGGCATCTCTCTTGTGAAGGGCCCAGGTTTGTGGGTAGCATCACTTGACCTTGAAGGGCCTGCTTTGTATGTGGCATCTCTCCTTGAGAAGAGCCCTGTTTTGTGGGTGGCATCTCTTATATGAAGGGCATGTTTTGTGGGTGGCATCTCTTATATGAAGGGTGTGTTTTGTGGGTGGCATCTCTTGTATGAAGGGAGTGTTTTGTGGATAGCATCTCTTGTATGTAGGACATGTTTTGTGGGTGGCATCTCTTGTATGAAGGGCCTGTTTTGTATGTGGCATCTCTCATATGATGAGCCTGTTTTTTGGGTGGCATCTCTTATATAAAGGGTGTGTTTTGTGGGGGGCAACTCTCATATGAAGGGCATGTTTTGTGGGGGGCATCTCTTATATGAAGGGCATGTTTTTTTGTTGGTGGCATCTCTTGAATAAAGGGCATGTTTTGTGAGTGGCATCTCTTGTATGAAGGGCGTGTTTTGTATGTGGCATCTCTCATATGAAGAGCCTGTTTTTTGGGTGGCATCTCTTATATAAAGGCTGTGTTTTGTGGGGGGCATCTCTCATATGAAGGGCATGTTTTGTGGGGGGCATGTCTCATATTAAGGGTATGTTTTGTGGGTGGCATCTCTTGTATGAAGGGTGTGTTTTGTGGGGGGCATCTCTCATATGAAGGGCATGTTTTGTGGGGGGCATCTCTTGTATGAAGGGCATGTTTTGTGGGTGGCATCTCTTGTATGAAGGGCCTGTCTTGTGGGGGGCATCTCTTATATGAAGGGTGTGTTTTGTGGGGGGCATCTCTCATATGAAGAGCCTGTTTTGTGGGGGGCATCTCTTATATGAGGGGTGTGTTTTGTGGGGGGCATCTCTCATATGAAGGGCATGTTTTGTGGGTGGCATCTCTCATATGAAGAGCCTGTTTTGTGGGGGGCATGTCTCTTAAGTGTGCTCACTCAGAAGGTGCCAGTAATAGGAAGAGGAGGATTATACTTAACAGAGTTTTGAACCCAACACAAAAAGGTTCTTGTGAAGGTCTTGAAAGGGACCTTATATCCACTGCCTCACATAAAAGAGGATTTGCATTTGTGGTTGAAGGAGCAACATTTAAAACATCCACCCGAACGTCTGTCTGTCTCTGACCATTCTGTGGAAGTGAAACCAACAGCAGAACATCCTTACCCAGAGAACTGGCTCAGTTCTGAAGCTCTGTTGAAATGGACATATTTGGCAGCTTTAGATCTATTTAGAGCATAGTTTTGGTCTAATGTGAGGCTTCACAAGCATCCAATCTGTCCTCTTCACCTGAGCTTCATAACCAAGTGATTCAAGTCACACATCAATCAATGTCATACCTGTCGCACCTGAAATTCTGCACAAAATGATCTTAGACGGCCTGTCCTGTCAGAGGGGTGTGTCTTGTATGAGCGGCATGCTTTTTATGCTCTTATATAAACGCAATATATCATGCAAGGTATGTCTTTAATTAGGAGCGTGAATTTGATATATTGTAGTGGGCATGTTTTTAGTGGGTGTGTAAAACATTACAAAGGAACATATTGGTATAATTGAAAGGTAGTTGGTGTGTCTTGTAGTGGGCGTGTCTAATATGGGGGGGCGGGCTTTGTGTGAGGGGCTTGTTTTTGTGGAGTATGTCTTATATTACCACAATAAACACTGGAAATGAACATGCTGGTACAATTGTATTGGTGTGGGTGTGTCTTGTAGTAGTGGGTGTGCCTTTCCATCCAATTCAAAGCTGCATGTGTGGATTAGTCACTTGCTCGATTAAAGTACTAAAAAAAAAAAAAAAAAGGGGCTGAGGTCAGCAGAGAGCGGTGGGCTCAGCGGGGGGCTCAAGAGTTCACACGCTGAGGTGTTGTTTACCCAGAAAGGACGAGAGGTGCGCGGTCAGGCAGTTTATTCTCAAGGGCAGGAGGGTGAGCATACAGGAGGCTTGACAGAGAGGGGGAGTGAACACATAAGAGAGAGAAGTAAAGGGAGAGGGAGAGGGAGAGGGAGAGAGAGAGAGAGAGAGAGAGGATTAGTTTGAGGATTATTTCAACCCTGACGTAATCATAAACTCTCCACAACGTAACGTTTTAACGTTAGATAACAAACTAGGCCCGAGTCATTAGCTGTTCAACTGGGGCTCATTTCTTTTTGAAATCACACACACACACACACACACACACACACACACACACACACACACACACACACACATGCAGCACAGTTGATCAATGTTAGGGGAAAAGAAGTTATACATGTCTGATTCCTCAAATTAAGTTCAAATTATCTGTCCTATGTATGCAAAAGTACACACACACACACACACACACACACACACACACACACACACACACACACACACACAGCAAAAAGCCGAAAATGGACACAGCTCACAGATACTTAGCAGTAATGATCTGTTTAAAACTACATAAAAGCTGATTCAGGGAAAAGGCTTTATACACACACACACACACACACACACACATGCACGCATGCATGCATGCACACATAGTGAACTTTCTTTACCTCTACATAACGAAAAAAGAAACATGCAAAATAAAACTTGAGCTTATCCAAAGCTAATATAAAAAAAAAACAGAGCAAGCAGAAGCGCACGCACATGCACACACACGCACACACACACACACACACACACACACACACACACACACACACACACACACACACACACACACACAATGTAATGTCCCGTATTGATGGAGCAGGCTGCTAATGGACTGGGCTCTAGAATGTTCCTTGGGTCTTGCGGAGCTCTGAAATATTGATGGGGTCCTTAATGGCCCAGTACATGGGCAGGCCGCCTTTTCCCAGCACTCTGGACGAGAGTGGGACAGACAGGCAGGTCAGAGTCAGCAGATTAGCCCACGCAGGACTCCATGGGAGCCCTCCATCAGTCAAGACATCTGTCCATCTCTCTGTGCATCCTGTCATCCCTTCATTCGCTCGTCATTTCACAGCTGCACTCAGCAGAAAGGGTTCTGAGTGGGAATGAAATGAGGACTATTTTATCTCTGAGTGAAACCAATTTTGCTACTTGATGCTGTATAGAACCTTTCTGGAAGATTCAATGAAGAACCATCTTTCCTTGTATGTGAAAAAACACTTCATCCAGGCAAATAACTGTATAAGCATTGCTGTCATGGTTCTGAGGAGAACTTCAGAACCATGTCTTTACATAAGAATCCTTGATATCCTTAATATAGGAAAGAAAATTGTGGATCAGGTCAGTGTTCTGATCCTCACTGTACTGGACCGACTGATGTTCTCAGTGTGGATCAGGTCAGTGTTCTGATCCTCACTGTACTGGACCGAGTGATGTTCTCAGTGTGGATCAGGTCAGTGTTCTGATCCTCACTGTACTGGACCGAGTGATCTTCTCTCAGAGGTTGGATCAGGTCAGTGTTTTGATCCTCACTGTACTGGACCGAGTGATGTTCTCAGTGTGGATCAGGTCAGTGTTCTGATCCTCACTGTACTGGACCAAGTGATATTCTCAGTGTGGATCAGGTCAGTGTTCTGATCCTCACTATACTGGACCGAGTGATGTTCTCAGTGTGGATCAGGTCAGTGTTCTGATCCTCACTATACTGCACCGAGTGATGTTCTCAGTGTGGATCAGGTCAGTGTTCTGACCAAATTCCACTGTAGTTTGCTATCCCTGTTCTGGAATTTCACTGCCCAGCTTGTTTTAGAGTTTTTCTGCCATAACACACCCAGTTTATCTCAGCAAGGTCTCACTAGTAAGTTTATTAGTTGGACCAGGTGGGTTGGAATTAGGGAAACGACAAGCAGGGCAGTGGTACTCCAGGACCAGGATTAAGACTCACCTAAAGACTCACTTAAAATGCTGATTCAAATACATTTTTAAGCATCAAGGCGCATGTTGGCTGGAAGCTGCTCAAAAACCTGTGTCACTGTCTACAGTCAAGAAAACTATATTGACTGAGAGGCTTCTGTCCATGAAAGAAATTTCAAAGTCAACACCTTCAAGCACGACCAAGCTTTGGAGAAAGTTACCAGTGGTATTATTAGATGAGTAAATATTAGGCATTTAGGAGCACTGTTAAGCATGGTGGTGGGAGCATCATTTAGTACAGCCAGAGCACAAAGTAGATAGAGTACTAAGCAGCAGGGCTGCTTTAGTTTTTAATCACTGTGTCCACTCACTGTCCACTCTATTAGACACTACTACCTAGTTGCTCCACCTTGTAGATGTAAAGTCAGAAACAGAGTCATCCTTCCTCATCAGTGCTCACAGGACGCTCCCAGTAGGTGTTACGTGTAGGGGTTACTAAGGGTTCTTTAAGCGATGCCATAGAAAAACCTCTGTTTATAAGAGCTATGAGTGTGAAGAACCTTTAAATTGGTAAAGAACCTTTCCATAGATTTTAAACCTTCAAATGGTTCTTTCAAACATGCATCTCTTTTACATAAATGGTTGAGTATTAAGCCAAAAATGTGTCTACCGTGGCACCACTAAAAGAACCCCTTGTAGCACATTTTAAGGGTGCAGACTCCAGAATTCTTTTTCCCTCCCTCTATCACTCTATCCCTTTACCAATCTGTCTCTTCATCCTTTCTGTCTTCCATCGCTTCGTCACAGAAAATCAACAAAAGGGAATCAAAAAGTGCTGTTCGATGTAGGACAGACAGACTGGCAGGTCATGGGCCACCTCTCCATCTCTCCATCCATCCACGACTCTATCCCTCTAATCCCTTCATCCCGTCACAAAACCTCAACACTGAAATGCAGACAGCGGGAGCTCATTTAACTCCACTGATCGTCCTGCATGCAAGCCCAGAGGAGACGCTTGATGTAGTTGCTCATTTTGAGAAGAGCTCAGCTAACCCATATAGAACACGCAGGACAGAATCTGGGCTTTTCAGGGGGAAGAGGGCTTTTTCCTTTTCTATGTGCTTCTATCTTATTTGTGCTTACATCTGTTACTGTGTTTGTGCTTCTCTCTGTCCTGTCATTCTGCTGCTTCATCATAGTTTTAAGAGACTCATGTGCACTAAAATCTCATCCAACTTGTCCCAAAGGAAACCCTGTTTTTTACGGATTTACCACTGCCATCATAATGTTTTACCATCATTAACATTAAATATACAGCTCACAATGCATGTGTAGATTCACTAGTGGGTTTGAAGTGTAAATAAATTGTCTATATTTGTGTTGAAACCATGGTGACATGCATTGTAAAGAAACCACACCTGTCCCACTGCCTTAACCTAGGCTAATTTTGTATGATGTTTTCATCATTTGACATACATTTATATGTCAAAATTATGTACAAATTATTTATAGGAGACAGTGACACATGCCAGATATTGTTTTCAGGAAAATTGAATAGAATTTAATTACTTGTATGAGATGTTATTTTTTTGCTCATAAGGACCCTGAAATTGGTCATCCAGAGTGTTTTTGAGCTGAAAACGCAAGATGTTTGACTTATTTCTAATGATTAGATCAGTCAGTGGATCAGTGACATAATTGACCACACCCCCCTCTCACTGATCAGTAAGAGTCCACATGCATTTTGAGCATGTATAAGTTCACAGTGGGAGATGGAAGGAAGCAGATTACAGGAGGAGCTGAATGCAGAGTGCAGGGTAGAGCGAGGGAGCAAACTGTTTGGACAAATGTCCGATATAGGTCACATGAAAGGGAACGTGAACCATCTAGAAAACTATGAGATTTGGTGAGAAACTCTTCCTGCGGTGTGAACATAGCCTTATTCAGATACCTCATGCACTGAGTTAAATAATTCCTGACGAGTGCGCTGCCTGATTGCCCATATGGTGGGCTGTTTGAGCGTATTTTCCTCTAAACGAGTCCGTTTCACCCCAGAGATTCTGGAGCGGGTGAGATTTGTGGGAGAGGCAGAGAGTAACTGTGACGGAGAGTGAGAAATAGTAGCAGAGAGTGAGACAGAGAGAGTTTGTAGAGAGTGTGTGTAGAGTAATGTTGCAGACACTTGCCAAGAGATCGGACCATGCTGTGAGGTTTTCTCTTGCTGGCTTTGAACGCCTGACGTAATCCTGGAGCAGCAGCAATGAAATTCTGTTAGTAAGTCAGATTGTGTGGATTTCTGCCTGGATTTGGTTTTATATATTGGCCCAATTATCTTACCCCAACTTCAGGCACAGCCAGCCCAGCCCATCTGAATCGTCCCTTTCATGCAGCACCAACCAATCTGAATGCATTAAGGCTAACACGTGTTTCCTCGGAGACACTTGAAGCCACTGACTGTTTTTGAACTGTGGCTCACGCAGCGGTGCAGGACAGCTGGATACGTACAGAAGAGAGCGCTGACCGTCCAGCTTTCTGTACGTGAGCTGGCAGATGCTCCTGATAGGCCAGCAATGCTAGGATGGACAGAAAAGGGAAACAGAGCCAAGTTTGTGCCCAGAGAGCAGCAGGAACAGTTGTTTTCTGTTGGATTAGAGGTCTGTGTTCCTGTGGGACCCACTAGTATCTTGCGGTGCAGGCTAATTTTCAGTGCACGAGAGCGAATGGGAGCAGGACAGAGCAGGACAATATAAATGTTTAGAGAAAGGGCACAAATTAGTCAACAAGTTAAATCAAACTATATGAATTACTAAATACCTGCAAGTATGATTGATATAAACGGAAACATGATATGAAAACAGCCAAAACAGTTGTGATGCAGCCAATCATGTAAACAACTGAAAGAAAATGTACTCTGGCTGCCTTGTGTATTCATTTCTGTAGTATGTAAAGTATTCCAAGTGTGCCTGGGATTCAGGCACAGGATGGAGAGAGATGTTCCGACTGCTAAAAATAATCATTCTCTGGGTTAAATTATGTTTTGTGTTCATTGGGAATGAAAGCCTATGGAGACGTTACTTCCCAATAAATTAAACCAGACTCAATTTCCATATCGTTTTAATCAGGAATGTATTTGTGTATATTCTACATGGAATATTAGAAGTCAGCCTCTACCGGACTGTGGGCAGGAGTGGGCCAAGGCATTTAGGAATGGTCAGATGAGAATTGGCAGGAGCACGATGGAAACTTGTGGGAGAGGATGGGATGAAATCTCATCTTGCACAACAAAGATGAAGTCTTGTAGGAGTGGATGGGCTAAAATCTTGCAGAACAAGGATGAAATCTTTCTGGAGTGGATGGGAGGAAATTCTTGCAGGAGCAGGCAGGAGGGAGATGAAATCTTGTGGTAACGGCATGAAATCATATGAGAGATAGAAACCTAAATAAATCTTGTTGGAATAAATGGGACAAAATCAAGTGGGTGTGGGATGAAATCTTGCAGGACCTCGATGGAATTTTCTGGCAGAGGATGGGATGAAATCCTATCTTGCACAACGAGTATGAAATCTTGTAGGAGTGGATGGGATAAAATCATGTGGAACAAGGATGAAATCTTGAAGGAGTGGTAAGGGGGAAGTAATTGTGGGAACAGGGAAGCGGGATGAAATCTTGCGAGAGAATGATGAAATCTTTGGCCAAATCTTGTGGGATAGACTTGAAATCTTTTGGGACCAAGCAGAATTAAATCTTGTGGTAATGAATGGGGTGAAACCTAGTGGGTACAGAATGAAAGCTTGCAGACATGGACGGAATAATGTCCTGTGGAACGAGGATGAAATCTTGCAGGAATAAGAAGAAATCTTGTGGCTGTGGATGGGATCTAGCCTTTCACGAGTATGGTGAGATTCTTGGGTGCCATGTAATGGGAGTGGATGGGTCAAGATCTTGCAATAACGTCCTAAAATCTTGTAACAATATCTGATGTAAAAAGCATTATATAAATAAATGTGAGTTGACTTTGATTTCATAGTGAAATCTTGTGGGCCAGAAGAAATTTTGTAGGAATGGCTGGAAATCTTGTGGGAGCAGGTAGAAACAGCATTAAAATCTTGTGGGAAGGACAAAAACTAGTAGGTGCGGGGTGACATCTTGCAGGGTGCGTGGGCAGCAACGTGTAATAATGTAATATTACAGGAAATTCTTGATTTGCTGTATGCAAATGCTCTGGTAGTACAGTGGGTATTTCAGGTCCAGCAAGTCCAAATCCGCCCCAGGATTATGTTCCGACTGTCTGGGCGGCTCTGCTGCGGCTGAGCCATTATTAGCAAAAGGAACTCAAGGCGGACTACGGGCTGTTATTATTCTACAATAGACCAAATCTGACCAGGCAGTCGGAACAAAATCCTGGGGCAGATTTTGACTTGATATCTGGACCTGATATACCCACCTTATTAGAGGATTAGAGGTTTCTTAGGCTTTTGCTTGCACTGCTCCAGAGGCCTTTATAGTATTTATGACAGTGTGTCTCAGTTTACACACTGATGCCAATGCCGGTGCGCATTCTCATGAGCTGGCAAAGCTCTCCAGGCAGAGAGTGTGTGTTTGAAGTGTGTGCGAGTTTAAGTTTGGCTTTGCTAATGATAGAGAATTACCAGCTAAGCGGAAAACAGGAAAAAGGGACATGCACACACACACACACACACACACACACACACACACACACACACACACACACACAGCAGCACTAGCACATATATGTCATGCGTGTGCAATTCAGTTTAGCAGAAGTAACATATTACTGGCTCTTATTCAAAACCTGCATGTGAGAACATATGCTTGCAAGAGTGTGTGTGTGTGTGTGTGTGTGTGTGTGTGTGTGTGTGTGTGTGTGTGTGTGTGTGTGTGTGTGTGTGTGCACGTGATTGTATGTGTGTTTGCTCCACAACAGAGCTGCCTGTTTTAGAGGCACAAATGAGCCAATGCTAAAAATAGCTCAGAGAGGAGGGAGAGATAGAAGGAGAGCGAGACAGAGGGAGAACAGAGGAGGAGATGGGCAGACGGAAGTACAGTTAGAGTGGTGGGGGAGAGAGCGAGAGCGAGGTCTCCAGGGGCTTCTCAGTTAAATCAACATTCATACTCCTAATCAACACTGGCTTTAGTGCTGAAATTGCAAAAAAAGTGTCACCAAGGTTTGTCGTTTACTAAATGATGGGTTTTGAAGTAGCAGCTATCGACGTACAGTATCAGGCCTGCACAGAACTGCGGCGGATGATGAAACGCCTCGCAGAGAGGCGGAATGGGAGGAGAAAAAGAGGGACGAGGAACAGAGGAAGTGACAGAGAGCTACAGAGAGAGATCGAGATAAAAGGTTCTTGATGAAGCAACCGATAAACAAAAGCATTGGTCTGTTGGTCATCCATGTTCCACTGCAGGGTACCCACACTGCTCAACGCAAAATGCTTGTGTGCAAAATCACTACTCAGAACAGTTCTGGAGGCAGCTCTATCTCTGAGGCAGAACAGATGTAATTGTTCCTCAAGCTGAGCATGTGGATACATTGCATAAAAGGTGTGCAAGTCAGTTGGTACTTGTTTCTCAAACGCTGTGTGGAAAATCAGCATTTCACAGCTTCTATCCTCTCTTTTCTTTACTGCATTCCAACATAGAGAGTACCATGACATTGTCCTGTGACAGTGACATACTAAGAGGCATGTCTACAATTCCTTTATGTAAAAGTAGATGCCTTAGGGCCCTCGCTATACAAGTTTTTGTGTTTTTGTGTGTTTTTATCATTGCCTCTTTTTTTGTAATAACACAGTAATTACATGAGAAAGTCACATGACATGTGATGATATCTTTATGGAAGGCCTTTGGCTTCTTAAATATGTGATTACTAGATGTGTACATACTATCAGAAGTTTACTATTTTGATGAAAGTGACCAAGTCATTATCAAAATTTGCCAAACACTTGTTTTTTTTTTACTTATTTTTGTATGTGGAGACTTGAAACTGAAAAAAAAAAATAGATTTCTGAACAAAAAGTTGCAGATTGGTGTCTATAAGTTGAGAATTAAACAAAAGATTATGATATTTTATAATATAGCTTATTACTGTGACAAAATATATGAAAAAATTCAGGCATTGGATGATTTTGCCTCTTGGATCCATGCCAATTTCTAAAAGTGCTTGTCACAGCAGCCCGGAACCTGAAATTATTTGCTCAGGGCCAATATGACCCACATCTCAGGTACTAAAAACTGCTTTATTATTTGGGATTTTAATAACAGGAGCTTCTTAAAACAGTTTTTATAAAAGTATGATTTTCCACAACGAATTACGCGCAGATGCTTCACTGCACCACAACAAAATCTTTGTAGGTTCTGCGGTTTCAAACCGTATGTGATTTGTGCCGGTGTGTCAAGGCATTCCTGACTTATAAAGCTGAGAACACAAGGTGTGATTCTGCCCTCACAGTGAGGGTTAATGGGAAAAGGGTTAATGCCCATGTTCATTAGCACACCTTTCATCCACATATAAAGGTCTGAGGACCAGATTCATGTTTCTAAAGCTCTGATTATTTTAACTGATTATTGTTGGAATATCAACAACCCAAACTGTCCAATGAAAACCACGTATCTTCATATTTGTCCATTGGTTTCCTTCATGATTTGAACCCTGTATCTGAGTAAATAATTCTGGATAGAATTGAATAGAACAGAAATGAATAGAAAAATGAATGCTCTGAATTCAGTGTTAATGACAATGCAATAGCCCACAGCACAGCTGTAGTGCTGGATATCTGAACGGTGTCACAGAGTGTGATGATTCTCCCTGGTCACTAAAGCGTCACACTTTAGTCCCTACTTGTCTCGCTTCAAACCACAACTTATCAGGTATGTAAAAAGTGTCTGGATCCAGGAACCGGGTATGAAATTTGCCTACTGGAAAAGCAAAGAAGCCAAGTAGAGGTGAGTACAGTAGTGTAGGTACCATGCAGTAGAAAAGCAGCTTAAAGTGGCTTTTTAGCTCTTCATGAGAAGTGTTGGTAGGTGGAGCTACGGCAGATCAGACGTACTCTGTTGTTTCCTACAGACATAAACATGATCAAACAGAAAACAGGACACTTCAAGTCTCCTTCTTCCAGTGTTTTGAGGTCCAGTCCAGAAGCTTGTGTGCCCAGTGTAGCAGCTTTCATCTAGGTCTGGGTGATATGGACAAAAAAAATCATATCCTGATATATTTTAACTGAATACATTATATTTACACAATATATTATATTTTGTTATACATACTGAATCATCTTCGTGCCAGAGCTCCATCTTCTGCCCCCTCCATGGAGTGTGTGAGAACTGGAGTAAGGGTGAAGGGGAGCAGAGTAGAGGAGGAGTAGAGAGCAGAGCAGAACGAGGGTGCAGAAGAACTGTTTTTCTGCTTGCTATTTAAAACATTGTTTAGAAACTTTAAAAGTCAATAAAAGCAATATTGTCTCAGCCCGTTTTGTGCCCTGTTTATATCCCGATGTAAATATCAATATATCGTCCAGCCCTACTGTGACTGTGGAATAGGGATTAGCATGGGCACTTTAAACTGCCTCATACACAGTTGGGGACACTGCACATGTAACTCCTGTAACCATCATTAAACAGTCCTGTCACTATCAGTAACCCTGTTTGATATTGCACATATTGCATTCTTTAAGCCAACGAGCCTTGGGCACCCAAAAAAGTGTTACCAGTTTGTGGTATGTGCTTCTCCAGACCCCTGTGCACAGGTAGGGCTGTTTATATTTGGCAGAGGCATAGCACCAAATGTTGGACCCTGGGTATTGCTGTTTGTGTATTAAAACAGTTAAAACATAACTTTGGAGATGATCAAGAAAATCTCTATTTAGAGTTACTCAAACAAGTGCCAAATGCCCTGTATATTTTACAAATAGTTGTGAAGTAAATCTGTTCTTGGTTGTACACATGACAAACGTTTTCTTCGCTCCTTGACAGATCTGGGATGAGCACACAAACCCAAACTTTTCTCTAACTACCAGGAGACTGCGACATTTCAAGCCTGACAGCAGTTTCACACTGAACATGAACAGCCATTCTGCTGCTGATTCCCCCCCACATGGAGCTCCTGTCTGATGCAGGAATGGGGTTACAAATCAAAAGCTTCAATAAACCTCAGCAACTGGCAGGGCACTCACGAAATCACTAAAACAGCTAAAAAAGATACTGAGTCTGGGGCCTGGCCTTCTTGTTTCCTTCAAAAGGTCTACATGAACTTCGTCCAACAAGTTCTTCACTGCTGCTCACACTCTTCCTACACCGGTCAGCCATAACATTAGTTTGATCTTGTTTCTACACTGTAGTCCACCTGTTCCCCTGTTCTTCAATGGTCAGGACCCCACAGGACCTCTATATCTCAGGTAGTATGTGGGTGGTGAGTCATGCTCCACATTGCAATGACACTGACATGGTGATGGTGTGTTAGTGTGTGTTGTGCTGGTATGAGGAGATGAAACACAGCAGTTCTGATCGGTGCATGTAGTTTCAAATTGTTTGCCTTTTAATGAAGTTATATGAAGCCAGTTTTAACTGAAATACACTCAGAGTGTATAAATAATCTCCGAGTGCTTTTCCTCGAAGCCCAGCGCAGTTCAGCCTTTGTATTCCTTTATGGAAGAGAATAACGTAACGGTTTTCGATAAAACTATATATAGAGTGAGTCTAAAAGCATTTCGGCATCTTTGTTTTTAATTTAGAGCAGTACATTGTGCTGGAGCCCTCTTTGGGATGCTCCAAATATGTTATCTGAGGCCCAACCGTTTTTTTTCTGGGTCTTATAATCAGATGTGCAGGGATCATATTTCTTCGTCACCTTTTTGTGGTTCATCAGTTTTCACACCTGGGTCGAAGCTCAGCTGGTTCTATATATATATATATATTTCCTTAAAAAAGAGCTTTAATAACTTTTTCACTATGTTTGTTCATTTTTGGGAGATTATGAAAGGATGTATAGTGAAGGGAATTGATTATCTGCTTCCAGAGACTCCTGTCCTGGCATGGGATCAACATATTAGGCAGCAAGTGAACAGTCAGTTCTTGAAATCGAAGGAGGAAAAACAAGAAAGCCTAATCTGACACACTGACAGACACCAAACGGATGTCTAGACAATTAGGTCAGAACATCTCCAAAACACCAGGCAGGTCTTGTGTGTGTGTGTGTGGGGGGTTATGCAGTGGCCAAAAGTGCTCCATGACAGGGCACTCAAAGCTCTGTGGTGCATATGAGGAGTGCAGACTCTTCCATCTGCTCTGAGTTTCAGAAGAGCTACTGCATCACAAGCACTGAAACAATTAATGCTGGCTATGTGTTGTGGAATTCATGCCTCACGCCTCAGTGTAAACAGTATGTGGCAAGATCTGAGACCTGGACATGGACACCAGGGACTGGGATTGAATTAAACTCACACTTAGAGACTCAATTCTTGCTAAGTGACGCAGATCTCAAGTCTTTCTTGCAGTCCTAAATTTCAAGACAAGTTGATTCAAACTTGAACGTACACCCCAGGTGACTCAGTCCAACCTGACTCAGATGAACTCAGCTCAAACTTGCCCACAGGCAACTAAACACACATCAAGACTCTGACTCCAAAGACTCAAATCTTTGTTTAGACTGTAGAAACACTTAAATCAACTCTGACTTGTATTCTAGAGACTCGTGTCTCAAGTCTTTTCAACTCTCTAAACTAGACAGAGACTTGAATCTGAACTCAGACTCACATCCCAAATATAAGAACAGAAACAACTCAGCTTGGAGACTCAAAATGTAGCTTGGATTTGCCTCCAAATAGACTCGAGTCTCGACTCACAATTCATACTTACATCCTAGAGATCTGAGTGACGGCTCAGACTCACAGGTCAAAGGTAAGGCCTGAACCTGGCTAAAAGCAGAGAAACTGAAACTCATCTCAGAATCAGACCCCAGGAACTTGACTCACACTATCAGCACAGAATTTAGAGCCTCGACTCTGCCTCACACCTCAGAGACGTTAGTTTAAGCTCTGACTCACACCCTACAGCAGGAGTGTCAAACTGGGTCAGAAACTGTTTCTGACCGGGTTTGACCCCCCTGGCCTTGAGAATTGACTCTTATCTCAGACTACAACCGCAGATAACTGAGACTCTCACATATGACTCTGACTAGATTCAAGACTCTACTTCAAAGATTTAACACTGACACCTCCGAGACTTGAATCTTCACACTGCAGATACCTGAGTCTCTTTATTTTGATTGAAACTCAACTTGAAGCCACACCCCAGAGATATGTTCTGACTGAAACCCAGAGACTCAAGCTCAAATACAAACCCCATAGTTTCTTAACTCAACTCACACTCTAGACACTCGTGTCTTGACTCAAACTCACACTGTAGAGGTTCCAGTCTCAACTCTGACTCACAACCCTAGAAATCTGAGTCACACACACACACACACACACACACACACACACACACACACACACACACACACACACTCTGGGGAGGGTCCATTTATCAGGTTGCCATGTTTACGCAGCGACAGGGCTCCAGCACCATGCCGATTGTTGTCGCAGCGATGGGATTCCAGTGAGGATAATTGCTTCAGGGGCTTAGTGATGTAGGCCACCTGCTGAAACAGTTGGCCAAGTGTGTGGGTGTGTGTGTGTGTGTGTGTGTGTGTGTGTATGATCCTCTGTGGGCCAGGAGGCTAAGTGAGGGGGAGGAACGGATTACACACTCTCACTTTAGTTCTGAATTATGCATTTTTTATCAGCATCATGCGCACACATACACACACACACACACACACACACACACACACACACACACACACACACACACACACACAAAGAATCATGTGATACACGTACATATTTTTTGCACATGTATGTGAACACACTGCATGAGTGCATGTCACAGGCCACTGTCTGCATCAGCTGGCAGACTTCCAGTGGTGGTCTCTGTCTAATGTTCTCATCGTTAATCCAACTAGAGTGCTAGTTTGTGGGGTTAAGAGGTGAAGGAAGGTGTGTGTGTGTGCATGTGCACAGATGCTGTCTGTCTGCTCTCTAGAGTTTGAAAATAAGACCTCTTTAACTGTTAAGAGGTCAAAGCTATTGCTCTTATTTTGCTAGATTACAGTGATGAACCAAACCATTTTTTGCCCTAATGTTCTGTTGGTCCTCCATGTGCCACCAAAACAGCTCCTTCTATCAGACCTCTGGAGGTGGTATCTGTGTTATCTAGCTCTAAGTCATTCCAGCAGATCCTTTAAGTCCTTTAAGTTCTTTAAGTTAAAAATCACAACATCCAGCAGTGAGCAGAGAGCAGCAGTGAACACAATAGTGTTTCCTTAATGGACAAAAGTGTAAATAAATAAAGGAAAGAAAGAAAAAAAATGAAAAGGAAACTGATAGGGTGCCAAGCCTGGATACAATAAGTAGACCCGTTATGTTTTTCTCAGCAAGGAGTGCACATTAATGTAAATAAGCTCGTATGTTGACTTTGTTTAAATGAAT
Organism: Acestrorhynchus altus; assembly: GCA_034509495.1. Lineage (NCBI taxonomy): Eukaryota > Metazoa > Chordata > Actinopteri > Characiformes > Acestrorhynchidae > Acestrorhynchus > Acestrorhynchus altus. Next base: position 6,816,611 of record CM067516.1, on the reverse strand, counting down.
ATTTCTGGGACAATCAAAAACAGCTATTGTGACAGGCCTAATTCAAAATATCGCATGAAATGGCACCTCTTGTAGGATACCAAAGCACCCACCTAGCCAGATCCCACCAACCACATGGAATATCATTACAGCCTAGACAGCACTTTGAACACCACAGCAACTCTAAAGTGAAAAAGTGAGTGGTACATTTCTAAACCTAAGGCTACTTTCTGATCTGATGTTTATGAGCCATATGTCACACAGTTGACATACCTGGGAATCGAAAATGTTCAAATCCAATTTTGGCCATGGATACATATCTAATACACAGCAGTGTATATCAATCTATCTGAACTGCTGAATTGGCAATCGTGCAACTTTTACATCAATCCTATGAGATTCCTCATAAATATGCACCTAGAAGGGATAATGGGTCACATGAAAATGGGTCATGTGATGCATTGCTGTTTTGTGCATGCACATCAGTTTCGAGTTTTCAAAGGAATGTTGGATATAGGTCACAGTAACAAGACAGTGAGAACAGCTTAAAAAACATTCGATTTCGTGAGAAAGTCAGGTTTGGGCCACTTCTGTGTGATTGTAGCCTAAGTTGTCAATTAAGAGCTTTTTCAGTTATTTATAGTGTAATAGAAGGGACTCTGGAATTCACATCTAGATGCCCATGTAAAGAATTATATTCTAATGATTTTACAATAGATTTTACAAACCTGAAGTATTGAAATCTCAAGGTAGGAAAGCTTTTAACGTAAATTTTCCTCAGGCAGCATATTGAAATCTGAGAAAGACCCTGGAGCTGGTAGTAAATGTCCTGTACCATAAACACAGCCCTTAACAGCTTATTAGTGCCCTGTTATAATCCAATGTTTTACACAGATATAGGTTGGAAGTTCTGTTTATTGACTGTATATTTATTGTTGAATTTCAACTTTACAAGGCAACAACAACAACAAAAAACCTTCATCTTTAATGGACATCAGTGTAAATAGATGTTAGAGCATTTCTATTGGTCCATTTACCAGGTTATTCTGATACAATGTAAAGACCAAATGTCAACAAGTGAAAAAGTCAAAAATAAACAAACAAAATTTTTTTTGGACAATGACTTTATATACACCATATAGACAAAAGTATTGGGACAACAGAGTGCAAGCTTTGATGGCCCACATAAATTCAGCTGTTCAGCAGCACTTACTGGGGGATTATGTATCAATAAAGTGTGAAAATGCCCATTTTACCCCTAAAAGGGTTGTTTTAGTTTGGAGCTTTTGAGGTACACTACAACAGTTCTCAGCTGCAGCTAATAAAGCCTGTGGTGCCTCACAACAATACTGCTGCTGCATGACAGAGGGGTGTGTTCACAGTGCCATTCAGAGTAGTCTAATGAAGGTGCAAAAGGTTTTCCAACAAAATACAATAAAATATGTATGCAATAACATAATAACATAAGTCATCTGTACACTTCTTGCAGGCATGATGTTTGCTTGTCTTTGGTGGAATTATGGCGAAAGTGTGAAGACAACACGTAGCACATGTTTGGTCAGAGGTTGTGCTTTACAGTGGCACTTTAAGTGACTATAATGTCATACTGGACATATGGAGTATACCATCATGTACCTACTCTACACTGCTCTACTCACCTGTTAATTTGGGACCTGGTATCTGGAACAGGGCACTATTTTCATGAATTAAGTGTAAACCTTGCAGAGTGCTGATTGGTCAGAGAGAATTGTCACACAAGGCAAAATAGACATTGTGCTATTGCCATGCTGTTTACATTTTACACAGTGATGGTAAATTGGAACAGGATATATTCTGGCTATTTGGTTAACACTAATAATAAAAACACTTTCATTTCAGACCACTAAATGAATTCTTGTCTCAGAATTGAGAAGGGGATATATGTGAGCCTGTTATGAGCTGTCCTTTTGTATTGACTGAAAATAATATTTATTCTGTTAATAGGGTAACTTAATCACTATAAATCCAGAAGTTATTTAGAATCTACAGACGTTTTTCTGCTGTTTTTTATTTCCTTCATGGTTTGACCCCTGTAGTCTATACAGTCTATACAGACCAATAGAAATACTCTGATATTACTGTAAATTACTCTAATTTTACATGAACTTAGTTTCAAAGTTAAGAACATTTTTGCCTTCTCCAGTGTTTTCATTTTGGAGATGTTTTCCATTGCACAGTGACAATAAACTGATCTGACCTACAGCTTTAGTGTTTTGTGACATCACCAGCTGCATTTTACGAGGAGCAAAAAACAACAGGTACCAAAACGTGAGCAGATCTGAATAGTGTAGGTACCATGCAGTGGAAGGTGGCAGGTTTCAGTTCAGATCCAACTCCGTCTCGTTACTCGTCACTGCACTGAAGCCACTGCACAAGTTTGCTTGAATATTTGAATATTTGAAAAGTTGGAGAAGGTGAAATGAATGAAGTGCCGTGGAGCTCCTGTTCTGGAAGACGAACTCGCTTTTTATTTCATATTCACTGGGAACACTTGCTTAAAAAGCCAGAATGACTTATAAGCTGTTCACAGCATCTCTAAACCTAAATCTAAAAGCACGCCACGGGTGGCTGGAAGGACGTCTTGATAGTGGATGGGTCTTCAGCTCGGTGTGTATGTGGTAGTTACAGTGAATGGTGAATGAGGAGTGCGGTGAAAGGAAGGCCTGGAGTAAGCGGAGAGAGGGAATAATGAATCCTGCTGAAGGAAACAACAAAAACCTGAGCTTTCTTTGTGGTTTTACCACCCAGTTAGATCTCGTCTGCTCTTCAAGCCTCCCTCCCTCTCTCTCTCTCTCCCTCTCTCTCTCTCTCTCTCTCTCTCTCTCCCTCTCTCTCTCTCTCTCTACCTCTCTCTCTTTCACTTACTGTCACTCTGTCTCTCACTCGCTCTTGCCCTCCTCTCCCTGTCTCACTGCTGATGCTTGGTTTCATCTCTCCTTTTATTTATTTTTTAGGTTTCTATCTTCCTGACTTCATAAATCAAATGATTTATTTCCCAAGATGCAGCACTGTAACAAGCTGCTCTTATGAGTGTGTTTGTGTGTGTGTTGTGTGTGAGGAAGAGATGTTATTCTGTTTTAGCTTTTATGTGAAGATGTGTGCAGTGTGTGTGTGTGTGTGTGTGTGTGTGTGTGTGTGTGTGTGTGTGTGTGTGTGTGTGTGTGTGTGTAAGGAAAGATGTTGATCTACTTTTTTGCTTATGTGAAGACAATAAGGAATGTCAAAATATGTGTTTGTGTGTGTGTGTGTTTGTGTGTTTTGTGTGTGTGTGTGTGTGTGTGTGTGTGTGTGTGTGTGTGTGTGTGTGTGTGTGTGTGTGTGTGTGTGTGTGTGTGTGTTTGTGAATATACTCCTTTTGACAAATACCAATTATGTGTTTCCCCTGTATAAACAATATACATCCAAATGTTTGTGGACGTCCCACTAATGAATGCTTTAAGTCGAGGGGTATAAAGCCCCCCAGCACTGAGCTGTTGCGTAGTGGAACTGTGTTCTCTGGAATGATGGTACTCCATCCAGTACTTTTGGGATGGGTTAAGCTGAGATCATCCAGCATTTTGATCTCTCTTGTTGCCGAATGCAATCAAATTCTCACAGCAATGTTCCAAAATCTAGTAGAAAGCCTTTCTCCTAGATAGTAGAGACAGTTGAGACAAGGTTTCAGGACAGTCAGTAGGAAGACAGCATCCTGAGGACATGGGTGTCCTTAAAGCATACAGTGCTGAGAACCTAGCTCAACAGAGCCGTGCTCCAGCAGTGACATCTTAGAGAACATGACAATCGAACCCACAAGCCTGTGATCAATAAGCCAGTGTTAATTCCAGTTGTTTCAGTTTGTTTATCTCTGCTCTCGCTGCGTAAACGCTGGGATACGTTCCAGTAGTTACTGGTGGGAAGCACGCAGCTAAAAGCATATTCAAAATATATGCTCTCCTCACTCATACCTAAGATGTGTTTCTGTGTACCTCATCAATATTTCATCTCTCGCTCTGACGAGACTGCCTTTAAAATCATGTAGCGTAATCGGCGGTGCGCTGAACACTGCTTCTAATAACACGTATAATACTGGGTATCAGGCTAAGATTTCAGAACGCTAGAAGCACATTCATCTAATCTGAACCACAGAGGCTGAGTGTAAGCTGAACAGACATCAGTTCATTGATGTACAAGAGAATATTCTCAGAACACATGATTTCAATCCAGCTGAAGATACAAGCCTGAGATTATGGAAAAAGGCCTTTTACAGGATCCCAAATTAATTTTTCCAAGTAACGTTTCTCAGAAATGTGGTAATATTTGGAATTTAAAAGTAGTTTTCAGAAATATTTGTGTAAAAAAAAATCATTTTAAGATTAGCTACATTAGAACTAGTCCAAAACTGTCGTAAACTCGCCTGACACTTTATTAGGAAATACTGTCTCAGGCCTCTTGTGACTCAGAACAAACACTATCCTTTATGGCAGGGTCTCCACAAGGAGGTGGAAACATTCCTTTGAGGTCTTGGTCCATGATGAGATGATCGCATCTCACAGTTCTTGTAGATTTTTGAGGAAACTTAATTCTTCATTCTAAAACTTAATTCTATGAATCCCAGACCCTGTTCTGCTGGATACAGAGCTGGTGACTGCAAACTCCAAAGAACACGAAAGGAAATGTTCGTGATTTGTTAGTGATGCATTTAGTTTAATAATAAGTCATCTATTATAAGTCATCTATCAGTGATTACAATGAGGTGTTGTGCGTGTTAATGTCAGAAGCCCATTTGTTGAGGTGTAGTAGTTGAGAGAGCAGGTCTGGTGTTTGTAAAAGGGTACAGTGCAGTAATGAATACAGCAGTTTAGGGCTTACACTCCCTGAGCTTAGTGTAGATGGACTGAGTGGACTGAGTATCCTTAAAGGCCCAATAAATTTCAGTAAATATTTCCTCACTGTTCACTAGTCTGTTTGCACACTGGAAAATTTCAATGTTCAGACCTTCTGAGCAGGGAGAACACATTAAAAACATCTTTTTAAAAGCAGCAGTTTTATTTTATTTTTGTCTTATTTATTTATAAATTCCAATTCCAGTGTCTGAATATTCTCATGAATTAAGCATTAATTGCTCACTAAAAGGGAGTAATTGCATTATTATACTATAATATTATCATTATATTAACACCATAAATCTCTCTCTCACACTTAATCTGCTAGGTGGCCAGTTTGTCCGGCATAACGCACTATAACTACAACTGTTTGACATATCTTACTCGTTCTATGTTTTGAAACAAAAATAAATTGTGACTGACACATCTAAAATAAATAATTATTTATAAATGATCAAATATCGATGATGGTAAAATCACAATTAATCACTACAATTCATGCAATTAATTATGTATTTTTTTCAATCAATCTACAGCCCAAATATAGATCAATAGTTAAAGATGCAGAGAGAGAGAGAGAGAGAGAGAGAGAGAGAGCGAGAGAGAGAGATAAAAACAGTGTTATTTCTCATGCCTGTGACACACAACACATTTATACCTGTGAATCGCGTCTACATGTTTCTGTGAATCATCACAGATTTACACCTGTTTGAACGTTTGCTCAAACTTTCGTATGTGTGGATTGGAACTCTTGATACACTTTTTGACGGTGTGCACAAAAAGTTATTTGAACACAAATCTGCAGATGCACTGATTAAGCCATGTTTTGAGAAAGAGTGAAGAAGAGTGGGATTCTGAATCCCTCACACATGTCCAAAATGAAACTAAAAGGATTTTCACACCTGAAAGTCCAGACCAAGGTTTGTGTTTTTGTTACGTACTATAGTTCTGGTCTGATTAGTTCTGGTTTCACGCTGCAGTGACGAAATCATTTTCCTATGTTCTGTTGTTATCACCTATGTGGGCATTGTCTGACAATGGCATGTTGTCAGTCAGGTGTTGTGCTGAATTGTACCTTTCTGCCAGAATACTTTGAGTGCATGCATGAAACATAGCAGAGTGAGCACGGCGCATAGCCCTCGGAGCCAGTACACCTGCGTGATGCGTGTGCACATGAAGGGGGACCGTGTTTTGGCACAACACCTGTTCAGTTTATGATAGCCTGCCTGAACATCCTGCAATTGGTCAGAAAGCCTGAATCACCCCCAAAAATACCATACTACAAAAAAACTGGACCACAGTTCAGCTGATCTGCACCAACACCACCTGTTTAGGTCTGACCAAATCTGTTTCACACCTGCTATTCTGGTTCAAACCAAACTGAAAGGTTTGAAAAGTCCAGACCAAATGTAGGAGTGACCGTATCGTATTGTGCCGTTGTTTATGCTCTCCGGTGTCGACCAGAAGAGGACGGGTTCCTCTCAAGGTTTCTTCCTCAAAGACTGTTTGCCCACTGGCTGCTCATTTGAGGCTTGGACCTGGATCTTTGTAAAGCTGCTTTGTGACAACGTCTTGTTGTAAAAAGCACTTTATAAATAAAATTTGATTTGATTTGATTTGATTTGATTTGATTTGATTTGATTTGATTTGATTTGATTTGATTTGATTTGAGTGAAAGCAACCCAACTTTACTGCAGACTTGCCTTGTGGCTGAGATGGCATGTTGTTTGTTTTAGGAAATGTTCGTTTGTGTTAAAATGTCGCTGTAGTAAAGGAATTCCTCACTGTCCTACTAATGAATTTACACTACAGTATTTACTACAGTACGATACAGTGTAGTATTTGTGACTAGCGGCCAAAAATATAAGCTGTCTTGCTCTTTGTCTCTCCAGGAAAACCCATATCTATGCAGCGATGAATGTGATGCATCTAATCCAGACCTGGCCCATCCACCCCAGCTAATGCAAGACCGTGAGCGGGGCGGCCTCATTACCTACTGGCAGACAGTGACATGGAGTCGATATCCTGAGCCACTGCTGGCAAACATCACACTGTCATGGAACAAAAGCCTGGAGCTGACTGACGACATCCAGATCACCTTTGAGTATGGTCGGCCTACTATCATGGTGCTGGAGAAATCCCTCAACTATGGCAGAACATGGCAGCCCTACCAGTACTACGCTGACGACTGCCAAGATGCATTCTCCATCCCTCCCAGACGTGTGCAGGACCTGACGGCAGCAAATATCACACGAGTCATCTGTACTGAGGAGTACTCCCGCTGGGTGGGCTCCAAGAACGACAAGGTGGTGCGGTTCCAGGTGCGGCCACGCTTTGCCATCTTCGCCGGACCAAGGCTTCTGAACATGGAAGGCCTGTACACACGCATGGAGAGCATGAAGGGTCTGCGTGACTTCTTTACCTTCACCGACCTGCGACTACGGTTACTGAGGCCTGCACTGGGAGGGACATATGTGCAGAGGGACAACCTGCTCAAGTACTTCTATGCCATCTCCAACATTGAGGTGCCCGCCAGGTAAGAATCCCAACACTGGTCCTGTGTCTCAGTCCAGGCACAATGAATGTGCTTTATACCTTTGGCATTAACATACATTCTGGATGATCCAATCACAAATGATTGCAACATGCCAAGCGGTCCACACCTGGCATGGTGCACATTAATCCTCAGCCCAAATCAAGATGAGGCACGCAGTTTCGCTTGTGCACCAGCCACCAGTCTTTGTATTTGTAGTGTGCCCAGCTAATTCATGTGGACAGTGGATGGCATGGTCTTGCAGTGACTCAGTTAATGTGGGTGGTGGTTTGCTACTGGAGAAGCATTAAGATTGTGATTGTGATTGGATCACCCGGGACGTATGTTAATGCCAAGCGTGAATGAGGCCTCAGTACTAGTCATTGAAGAGCTTAGTGTGCTACGTGATTTAGACAGAGTCTGATAACAAAACACTCAGATATGAAACAAATCACACTGAATTGCAGAAATACTGGGAATTTAGACGTAACAGGGATGCTCAGACTTTCCTCAGATGACCTTCTTGCTGCAAAAAAAAAGGTTTATAGGCCAATAAGTGGCCAATCAATTACAAAGTGATTAGAACATTTCAGATATGACCAGATTTGATAAAATGCACCTTATTATTAGAAATTTCCTTATTGTGCCAGTAGCCATTTATCTTCTCTTCTTTTAATTCAATTCAAATTCATTTATATAGCACTTTTTCCAACAAGCATTGTCCCAAAGCGGGACAACGCAGGTGTATCCCCTTAATCAGCATAGCCAAGAGAGACAGCGGCAGGAAAATCTTTGTAAGAGCATCTTACAAAGCATTGAATCGAACAAGGTAGATATTATGACCAGTCATAGTCAGTGGAAGGGCCAAGAACATATGTGCTGGTGATTTGGACCAGGTGCAGTGAGGAGGAGGAGGAGTCTCAGAACAAAAAGTGCTTTGATTTTGATCAGTCACGGTTAGGAGTAGGTCCAAGAACAAATTAGTTGTTTATGAGAACCAGTCGCAGTCAGAAGCAGTGCTCTCTGAAGAAACAGGACAGATATTAGGACCAGTTGCTGTCAAGGCGTGGTCCAGGAACAAATGAGGCAGTGATAAGGACCAATTACAGCAGGAGGAGGAGTCTCGGTCATGGGAGTTAGGACTGAAGATCACAGTGTACAAACTAAAGCCTTTTGGCTTTGGCCTAAAGGACATTGCGGGCCATTGTTTAGGAATGGGAATAGGTTTAAGAATAGGAACGAGCTGGGATTAATGAGTTATTGTCAGAGTTGTGGGACACTGGTATTAAATATGTGATGTAAAGTTGCTCCAAGCAGCTAATATAACTTTGCTTTGTGACGCGAATGATATGCAAGTCTAATAGCGAGTACCTCATGCATTCCGAGGCACAAACAAATGAAGGGGATTATTGTCAAGGCTGGTATGAAGATTTCCGTCACTGTGTGTTCCTGTACATTGTGGATCACATTGTAATACACACGCAGATGCACACACACACACATTCTAATACAGATTACACTTATTTTAGAGTGTGTGTTGAATCTATGAATACTGAATAACTGCTGCCTGCAAGATTTATTGAGTGTCATTCCCATACTCATACACACTTTATACCTCTGTATTAGGATACAGCTCATTTCACATGAGTTCAGCTTTTATTGCATAACATGACAACACACACACACACACACACACACACACACACACACACACACACACACACACACACACACACACACACACACACACACATGCACACACATTGTCCTCTGTTTGAAACCATGCCAGGCCATATAGAATATATTTCTATACATTATGTTATAGATGCTGAGGTTGTAGCTTTACACTTTGATGGTGATGCAAACATCACCTTTCTCTCTCTCTCTCTCTCTCTCTCTCTCTCTCTCTCTCTCTCTCTCTCTCTCTCTCTCTCTCTCCACACACACACTCCACACACACACACACACACCCCACACAATTCCCTTCTCTGCTACAAAAGAACAGACAAGAGACTCTCTCCTGCTTTTCATCCTTAATGAAACATATTCCAACATGTCTGAACACACACACCCACACACACACACACACACACACACACACACACCTCCTGGGAATGGGACACTGGGATCCCTGACGTGGGCAGTTTCAGGACAGTGACTGATGTTGACATCACACACAACTGTTTACCATCAGAAAGATGACCTGTGACACTCGAGTGTCATCAATTCACGTATCAGCAGTCTTACACACGTGTGCCGTGTTTTAGCCTCTTGGAAATGCTCATTTATGTTTAAAATTAAATATAGTTTGGGAAAGCTTATATATGGATTGGATGGGGAGGCCAATACCTGTATTTGTAAGGACACTGTAGTCAGTAGTTGAAGTGAAATATGACCATTGCCATATGGACATGATCAAAGATGAAATTGTGGTGGAAGAGCCTTTCATGCTGCATTTTAAACTGCGCACATCTTTATCTATTTTGTAATAGAAATTTATATTATCACAACCCCTTCACTGACACTGTATTTGTTGTTAAAACATGGTAACACATTAAAGTCTGTATGTCGCGTAAACTTACATCAGAGACACAAGAAGAAGACAAAGAACAGAAGAAGAAGAAGAGAGAGAGAAGGAAATTACAAAAGAAGATTCCTTAATGATTTAAGTTTTATCTATTGATTTGTGATGCATTTACAGAGTTATACTGTCTCACACACACACACACACACACACACACACTTCCATTCACTGAAATCCTAGTGTGGGGTCAATGAGTTTTTCCTGGCTGATAGGGATGATTTTGTATGATGGGGCGGGCCGAGGGCTGACAGCTCACTATTGATTTCAGAGTGTGTGTGTGTGTTTGAGAGAGAGACTATGTATAAGAGCAGACATTTTCCAGGAATGCCCTGCTGTGCTCTCTTTGTAAGGCAGGGATGATGGTATACAGGTCTGGAACAAAGTACGTTGGGTTATGATGTTCCAGTGTTTTCTTTAAGGATTTTCCAGCGCACCTGCTGGGCACTGCAGTCTGGAGTCTAGGGGTTGTCATGGCAATCACACCTGGAAGTGAGGGCAGGAAGTGATGCTCTGGGGAGGCGATTGAGCACTTCAGTCAAGGTGACATCAAATGGGTGAGAGAGAGAGAGGACAGAAAGAGTATGAGAGCAGTTGTTACTGAAACTATCACACCAATAAATCCAATCTGAATTAAACTGAATTGTGAGAGAAAGAGAGTACAAAAAAGTGTGAGAATGTGAAAGTATGAGATAGTACAGGAGAGGGATGATTAGAGATTTAAAAATTAACATATAAGAAAGTGTGTGAGAGACAAAAAAAAGCATACAAATTATTGTATGAGAGAGTGTGAGAGTTAAAAGGGGAGTAAAATAGAGTGTATGTACTCTTTTGAACAAAAGAGTGTGTACAAAATACAGTACAAAAGAGAACAAGAGTGAGAGAAAGAGAGAGGGGAGGGGAAATAGAGAGAAAGAGAGGAAAAGAGACGAGGGAAGAGATTGAGAGAAATGGGCTCAAGAGAAGAGGGACAAGAAAGGGAAGAGAGAAACAAAGACAGAGGGACAAGAAAGGGCAAGAAACAGAGGATGTGAGAAGAGGAATGAGAGGAAATGAAAACTATTTTAGAATGTTGTAAATTTGTGGGACAGGCTTCATTTATTCATTTTGTTTCTGTTCTGATTCTTAAACTCTTATATTCTTAAACTCCTGAAAGTGTCTGAACTGGTGATTCATTAAACATGATCAGTATAGGTGAATAGATCTAAATATTACTCACCAGTAGCTGAATGAAAACCTGCCTGCCTGTGTGTGTGTGTGTGTGTGTGTGTGTGTGTGTGTGTGTGTGTGTGTGTGTGTGTGTGTGTGTGTGTGTGTGTGTGTGTGTGACAGCTAGGGTTGGATGTGAATAATCTGAGGTCTCAGAGCTCCCTGGGGCTGTCTGGTGTCTACTGCTGGGGGACCTCCTGCTGCCTTGCCTGGCCCCCCCAGCCACTGCTGTTAGAGACAGTGAAGTGAGGGCTGCAGGCAGCAGAGCTGAGCAGTAGAAACTACAGTACTACAGTAGCATTACAGCTCTACAGCTGCTCATTTAAACATAAACTACATTACCCAAAAAACATTGCATACACACAACTTATTACATTAAAACAAAAAAGTGACACTGTTGGAAATCACTGGTTGTATTTTTCTGTGTAAATCAATGGTACACCCTGCAGTTAAAATTTTTATTGCATTCAGACATTACATTTGACTAGAATTCATTTTTGTCCCTATGACCCCAACAGAGACAGACCTTGGGCTCCCCTACCACCCCTTCACACTGTTTTCTTACCTTCCCTGCTACTGAACTTGAGACTAGTTGCTTACCTGTCTCACTGACTATGTAGGAAATTTGGACCATAGTGCTGCTACTGCTAATTGCACTTACTATTATGACCTCCTTTAAAGGTTATCATCATCACTCTAGTACACCTGAGCTTTATAGCAGACATATGGTGGTCCAGTGTCTGCTGATCAATAACCAGAATCAGAATTACTTTATTAATCCCGGAGGGAAATTACATATAGGAGTTGACCAGAGGATGGGTCCCCCCTCCTCCCCCCGTGAGCCTGGTTTATCCTAAGGTTCCTTCCTCTAGCTTGGAGTTGGTTTGGTGGAAAACCCAGATTATGATGTATGTGAGCTGTGGGGAAATGGGGGTGGAGGGGGGCTAAGTTCATAAAGGTTGTGAGGTAGAAGCATAAATCACCTCTGTACAGTTTCACGTTATGCTCTCATTTTAGTGATCTGAGCAGGATGATGAAAGAGAGAGAGAGAGAGAGAGAGAGAGAGAGAGAGAGAGAGAGAGAGAGAGATGTTACACACAATACACCATGAAGACAAAGTAAGGTTTGTTTTAAATCTTTGCAAATGGATTAAAAATAAAACACAAAAATATAACATACTTAATATTCACTGCCTTTGTCATGACACTCAAAATTGAGCTCAGGTGCATCTTTCAGGTGATCATCCTTCAGATGTTTCTACATCTTGATTGGACAACTGTGGTAAATTCAGTTTATGTAAGGTCCCATAGTAGACAGTGCATGTCAGAGCAGAAACTGGTATTAAGAGGGCCAAAGTTACATATGCACCAGGGACATTTCTCCTCCCAGGATCCACCGAGCATGTGGAAGGGCATTAAGTGCATCACAGACTATAACACCAGATATACACAATGCCCTAGGGACCCCTCGCTGTCTGAAGCTCTCTGTGCCCGCTTTGATGACCCAAACACCCCTCCAGCACTAGTCTCACCCCATCACCTGGAAAAAAGCCCCTCAGCATGACCCCAACAGAAGTGAGGAGGACCCTCAGGGGGATTAATCCCCACAAAGCCACTGGCCCAGACAGCATCCCTGGGAGTGGGTTGAGGGACTGTGCTGAACAGCTCTGTGAGGTGCTAGCCGATATCTTTAACTCCTCCCTCTTTCAAGCAGTTATCTCCACCTGCCTGAAGACTGCCACCTTCATCAAGAGCTCTGCAGTGACAGGTCTGAAGGACTACTGGCAAGTAGCCCTCACACCAGTAGTTCCAAAATTCTATGAAAGACTGGTTATGGCCCACAACATAGCCATCACTGACGTCAGCCAAGATCCATACCAGTACGTATACCGCAAGAACCAATCCACAGAGGACACCTTCTCCTCTGTGGTCCACACTGCCCTTACACACCTGGAAATGGAAGGCTTCCAACATCTGTATGCTCTTTTTGGACTTTACATCTGCTTTTAACATCTAGATTCCCCAGACCCTGGCTCACAAACTCCTCACACTGCTCCCTTTGTAATTGGCTCCTGGACTTCCTGACCAACAGGCTGGATTCTTTGAGGATCCACAACATCTCATCCTCCACCATAATGCTCAGGACTGTGTGTTGAGCCCCCTCTTGTTTACACTGCTCATATATGACTGCTCACCTACCCGTCCTGGCTGTCATATTGTAAAGTTTTCAGGCAACACAGCAGTGGTTGGATGCATCACAAACAGTGATGAGTCCGGCTACAGACAGGAAGTGGAACACCTGGAGGGTTGGTACAGGAAGAACTGTGCATCAACATGAAGAAGGTGGAAGAGATGACTGTGGAATTTACACATCTGAGGATCTCCAGTTACAGATACTTGGTAGTAACAACCTCACCTGGGTCAAGAGCAGTTCCAGTCTGATCAGGAAATTGGTGGCCCTACTTTCTCATTCTGTCAGTGTTCTGTCATTAGTGCTACATCAGTGGTATGTCATCAGCACTGGTTTCAGCATAATGAATGTTATCCATTATGGAGAAACACCTATAAATAACTGTATTTCTGGATTATACAGTCAACATCTGGAATGTTGATGTTATGTCAAATATAAGGACATGTCACACTGCAGAACCTGCCTGTAGCCCTGACATCCCACACAGTGACATTATGACAAATCATTAGGGAACTGTTCCTACATCGTCCCTGTGAGCGACAGGCTGATCAGCTTTCAGACAATACACCATCAGATAGAGTCCATTAGGGAGAGGCTTTTCCAGACGTGGATCATTAGAGCGAGATCCTTCCAGAAAGATAATTAGCCCGAGACTGCATTAAAAGCCTGATGAAAGTAGACTGTCCCATACAGGGCTCGTTATGAACCTCTGTAATTGAAACCCTGCTGTAGAGAAAGAGCGAGAGAGAGTGAGAGCAGGGCAAATAGAACCTGTCGAGTAGAGTGGTAAAGAGACTCGCTCTTGTTTATTCATAAGTACTGCAAAAAAGAGGCACAAACAAGCTAGGGAGGGGAAAGAGAGAGGGAAAGAAAGATGTGTCAGCATGGACAGCGTGATTTATGCTGTGGCGGTGACAGCTGATTTGATAATCAGTGTGTATTCCTCCTACACCCTTCGCCCGGGCGGCGTCAGCAGATTTTAATCTCATTTCCTTTCTTCTCTTTCTTCCTCTCATTCTTTCTTCTGGAGTCAAGGCCCTTTTCCCCTGTTAGATCCATCCTTCTGCTTTTAAACAGACAATAACAGAATGAAAGGGCCATGGACTCTCACCAACACAAGCATTCACACGCTGTCCATGTATGGGACCATCCTGCACCACATGGGAGGATGCCAGAGAGAAAGAGGAAAAGAGTGTGAAAGAGTGTGTCCTTGGAAAGGCAGACTGCATCTCAGAGGCTTCGTTCATTAGCATAACATCATCAAAGCAGCAGTGCCCCACCACAATGTCTCTTCAGTGTTAGCACGCACGCTACACAGCTAGCATGGTCTCCAAGGTTTCAAAGCGGGTTCGTGATGGAACGTCGCACCAGGGGACACAATACAAGACTAAAAGAAGTTTTTGCTTGTTTTGAACAATGTTTCTTTGTCTGAATAAGCTCTAGGTTTGCTTTGGTGGTTTGTTTAGCTTTAGCATCCCACCAATAGGATTTTTTACCTAGTTACTACAGTCCCACCACTGGGATTGGAAAATTCAGCTTCAACTGTGTTGCCGCAGTCTTGTAGAGACCGGATTTTTGCTGTAGGAAGCAGGTTAGATGAACTTTAAGTTAAAAGCTGACTGTTGCATCACTATATGCATGCGTTCCCATGATTATTTTCTAAATGCAAATCCAGCACTTAGAATCAACTCCAGTTTAAGGGCTGTTTATATTGGGTTTAATTAAGTCTGTCAAGCCAGCATTTTGTCTGGAGTTCATTAGGGTCCACAGTGTGGAATTTTGCCTACAGTGGTCACTTGAGTCCAGCTGGACACAAATAGACACTGTTAGAGTGAATTCAGCACTGGGAGAATTTTGCAGCGTTGTGGTTTCACATTACAGTGTGTGTGTGTGTCTGTGTGTGTGTGTGTGTGTGTGTGTGTGTGTGTGTGTGTGTGTGTGTGTGTGTGTTCAGTGTTAGTTCAGTTTCATTTTCAGCAGCATCTATCAGGGTCGATGAGCGGTCATCCCATCTCTCTGGGAGAATCTAAATATCCGCAGTTTACATGCACACTCACTCACACACCTCCCTCAACTCCCCCAGAAGAAGCTCCCAGATACTGTACACCCCAGGGGGCCTTTAGGAAGACTCTCTCTCTCCCCCTTGGATCTCTCTATCTCTCTCTCCTTCTTTCTTTCCCACAGTCATGTCGTTCATCATTATTTCATACCCCTGTCCCACTGCCAGCTTTAGCTTTCCTTCTTTTTCTCTTTCATTTCAGTGTGCAGTAAACACGGGTGAGCTTTTAGATCAGATTATATTTAAAGCAAGCTTTTCATAAATTAGTTTTATTAATAAATCAGTATTTTCTCAGTGACCCAAAAAACTCCAAAAAAAGCAAATTTACAAACCTGTAAAAAACCTTAACTTTGAGTTGCAGTCAATGTGAAAAGATTTAATTCTACGCATTTCTGGAGAATTTCTATTGGTCCATACATCATTAAATTCTGATGCAATGTAAATAACACCTGCCAGATTCACATTAGGACAAAAATGAAAAAAAATATAACAGATATTTGTGTGAAAACAAAATGTATGTGCAATAATGAGCCATGAAATTATGATTACCTCCTTGTTTCTGCTCTTTGTCCACTTTTTATTAAACTCAATTGACCATACAGGAGCACTTATCTGCAGTCTGTAGTCCATCTGCATACTTTGTTAGTCTCCTTTAACTCTGTTCTTCAGTGGTCAGAACCACCACATTGCAGATATGATGGGTTGTAGTTTGCAGTTTGATGAAGCTAAAGAACATGATCAGTCTCTGACCCCCTGATGCAGTCAAACAGTTGTGGCATGTTTGATATTTGAGGTACTCTTCTTTAATTTACCCTTTAGTGTAGTTTCATGGCTCTTTTTGCTGCAGTCTGTGTAAATTATTCACTTTCTGTGAAGTAGTTTTTCATCTAACTGCTGCAACCCACTGCAATATGCACATCTGTGTACATATATAGTACTGCCAGATCATACACAACACATCCGATATTGGGCTAAATGTCCCTTAGCAAGCACCAACTTGACCAGGTGATTTTCATACCCTTCAAACAAGCTGGCACAATTCTGGTTGGGTATTTGACCATTCTTTTTGATTGACTCTAGATTAGTGTCAGTTAAATGTGTTGGTTTCAGCTGCAGAACATGGAGACAGTCCTTCTTCCTCATTATTCCATCCACTTTGTAGCAATACTCCCAGGAATACTGGCAGAAATACAGCACCAGAGCATGATGCACCAACCACAATGCTTAACAGTTGATAGAGGAAGTTAAGAGACCCTGTCATGTCCGGGGGTCTCTAAGCCATTAAACATTGCCTGTTTTCTCAATTTTATTTTTGAGTCTTTGATCTCCAGTTTAAAAAAAGATTAAATATATTTGATACAAAATATATAGATTGTATATTTCTTCCTCATTTACCCCTCTCTGGGATCAGTGGGGCTGAAGTTATTACCCCACTTTCATGTTTCTGAGTCCTGTCTAGTCTCCCTCTCTATCTGTTATTGTGGGGCTGAGAATTTGTTCAGTGGTACAATCCCTGGTAGTCTGGGTTCATGCCTGTGGGAGGACAATCCTGACTGTTCTCTGCAGGTTCCCTAACTTATTTTCTCTCTGAAAGTTTTATATCCAGTAGCTCTGGCCCTCCTCTGACTTTCCCTTAAAGATCTAGGTTGCATTCCTTACCCAGCTCTCGTCAGCTCTGCACATGGGTACACATATCAGTCCCAGGCCAGCCCCTTAGGCCAGCCCAGTGGTGCGCTGCACTGTGACTGTCCCTCAACCAGAGTTTGAATCCACCAGCAGCCTACTCCCCCATTTGACAATCCATGTTATATTAATGTGAATTTTAATAAGAATGCATATTTAATTCTACTGTCATTTGCAATGACATACAGTTAAAACAGGCAGTCTCTTATTGGGTAAATCTGCACAATTCTGCAGGCCAATATGTGTCCATTTGTACATTTATACCTATAACCATGTGAGGAGCTGTTCTGGCCAAGCTTGGTCTTTAAGAGGGCATTTCTGGAGTTGTAGAATGTGTATTAAATGTATTTTAACCCTTGTGCATATGCATTAATTAATTAATTTCGGTTTTGCAGAGGGTTAGTATATATTGTCTGATTCTTGCAACACCTGAGTAAAGTCTGTATTTAAAAAAAGTCTATAAATAGTCCCCATATCAAATATCATTTTATATACACGGAAATAACCCAGCCAGTTTCCTCCCTTTCAGTTCTGTCAGTATGAAGATCAGATTGTTCAGCAACATCATGGCTTTACTTCTGACTTCTGAGTCAGGTCTGGAGTCTTGTGGACTCTCCTGTTCTTTGCTGTTTGGACTTTGGTTTAAGTGGCTCAGCCATCTGAATTACGGTGTCCGTTTAATCCCTCCTCTTTCATTAGAGAGTGGAAAAACATGTCCTTGGGAAGTCTACAGTCTTAAGCTCAACAACTGTTGATTCAGAAAGATTGACATCAAGTGGAAAAACAATGTTCAGACATGTTCTGTCTAAGCTGGGCTGACCAACAATATGCTGTGTGGTTCAGCCAGAACCAGAAGAACTTGCTTGTAAATATACACTACATGACCAAATGCTTGTGGACACCCCTTCTAATGAAAGCCTTCAGCCATTTTAAGTTGCACCCATTGCTGATACAGATGTGCAAATGCACGCACAGCTTATCTAGTCCCTGTAGAGAAGTGCTGTTAATAGAATAGGACTCTCTAATGCCTGGCATAGGCTAGAAGGTTATAAAGCCCCCCAGCACTGTGGAGCAGTGTAACTCTGTTCTCTGGAATAATCAAATCAAATCAAATCAAAATTTATTTTTATAGCGCTCTTCACAACTGAAGTTGTCACAGAGCAGCTTCACAGAAATTAATTAAATAAATAAATAAATAAATAAATAAATAAATAAATAAGAAAGGTTAAAACAGAGACAAAGTATAAATGACAGATCCAGAATAATGGTGCTCAATCCAGTACTTTTGGATTTGTGATGGTACTTTTGAGTTTGAGGTGGGGTGGTTATCTTCCAGCATCCTGTCCTCATTGGCAGTCTTGTTGCTGAATGCAATAAAATCCTCACAGCAGTGCTCCAAAATCTAGTACAGTAGAAACTGGACAGTAGAAACTCCAACTTTGCCCATATACTGTATAAGAGGTAGGATCAGAAGAGTTGATTGTCTTAATTAACTGAGCGGATAAGGGGCAGTGTAAATTACATTTTTTTTATTAGATTTTTTCATGACTTAAATAAAATATATTGTTTAGCACCCTCTAGTGGGTATCTTTTTTAAATTTTGAAATCACGTTTTGGCAAGTAGCTGTACTACATTTGCAGGACCAGACACTGTGTGTGTGTGTGTGTGTGTGTGTGTGTGTGTGTGTGTGTGTGTGTGTGTGTGTGTGTGTGTGTGTGTGTGTGTAACTGCCTAATCCATGAAAGCAGGCCATCGAGGTGGTTTGAAGGTCGTCTCTAAAAGCAGCGACTGAACTCCTGAACTGCTGAGCTTGCTCAGTGACCATTTGAACTCTGTACCGTGTAATCCACAAAGGATTAGGGTTGCAGACTTTGTTTAGTCTCCAGAGGGGTCTCTCTCTCTCTCTCTCTCTCTCTCTCTCACACACACACACACCCACACACACACACACACACACACGTATTTATGGTCATGAGGTAGTACATAGCGTGTTAAGGTAGAAAGTATGATTAGGGAGTAGCGTGAAGTAGGTGAAAGAACAGAGGGGAGGAAAACCTAAAGGGAGGAAACCAGGGAAGATAAAATGATATGAAGTATAAAATGATAATGAAATGAAGTTTTTGGCTTCACAGAAAGAGGAAATGGAGGGATGGGAGGGAAAACTAGACAGATGTGTGAGAGGTTGAACAACATGGTATAATTGCACAATGTTTGTCTGTGTGTGTGTGTGTGTGTGTGTGTGTGTGTGTGTGTGTGTGTGTGTGTGTGTGTGTGTGTGTGTGTGTGTGTTCTTAAATCAGTGGTAGGCAGCGGAGGCGATAATGAGCGAGTGAGTTGCTGGGAAAAGGAAATCAATATCCTCCTTCAGCCGAAACATATTTATGAACCTGCAACACAAACGCAGTCATGTCCAATTAGAGAGAGCAAATTTACTATCTACCTCCTGTCTCGCTTGCTTGCACACACACTTACAAGTCAGGCCGTCTCTTTTGGCAGGGTATGTAAGATTTCTAGAAATGCACATCAAACCCACTCTGACTCTGGACTGGTGGTGCACTACTCTCTTGTGCAGCACCTCCTGCACTAATATGACCCTTATTACAGAGTTATCAGAGGAAAACCAATCCAGATCAGAGAAACATTTTAAGAAGCGTGATGCATTTTAAAAGCAAGTCCTGAGAATTGATGAATGTAACATTAGGGCTGGTCAGTAGCTCATAAAAATCAATACATTCTCAACTACACTCATTGTCAAATAAATAAGGCCCGGCCACATGGAGGCAACATGTGTCTGCACATGTAGCTGAAGTGCTAGTGTCTCTTATATCACTGCTGAGGGTGACTAACTGCCGTATGCGACGGCTCTGCAGATCATCACACTCCAGCCTAGCCTTAGTCAGAAAAGATAGGGCCACTGCTTGCAGGACCTCATTAATGTAACGTTGGGCAGACAAAGTGCCTGTAACGAAGACCAGAGATGATCTTGCATCATACAAAATTGCACCGCGTACCATGACACCAGGCCTTCTGGACATGTGATGCATGACAAACGGATTCTGTATGACTACATGACGGTCTGGCATGACATCATTTTTTTACTGTGAGTGTATATATAAGATACTTTTGTTTAGATGTTTTGCAGAGCTGGGCATTTGAGGTCAGGCTGCACTGACCCTACAGATTACAATCTGGGGTGAGAGTTGTCATGGATACAGAGGGATTGAAAGGGCTTTCGCACAGTGAGGGGGGTGTCCAGCCCTAAAGAGAAGTGGGTTTAACTATATTTTAATACTGCCAGCCATTTAAGTGAATGGAGGACACTCACTTAACTTCAGTCACTCAATCACACACACACACACACACACACACACACACACACACACACACACACACACACAAGCACATATACCAATGCTCAGATGGCGGACATTACTTTATATTCGTCCTTCTTTCATTTGCTTGTTTTCTTCATTTCATCTTCTTTTTCACCCCATCTCCCACATTGAATGGCCTCAGAGGACACTAATAGTTAATTAAATCCCGAGAGACAGAGACAGAGAGAGAGAGAGAGAGAGAGAGAGAGAGAGAGAGAGAGAGAGAGAATGAAAGAGAAAGAGAAAGAGAGAGATACAGAAAGAATGTCTGCAGTTCAGTGTGTGTGTGTGTGTGTTTGTGTGTTTGTGCGACTGTGTGCGAGATGGGTGTTCCGCACTGTGCTGAAGGCAGTGTGTGAGTGCGTGAGAGAGAGGATGGAGTGAGCAGGGTGAAAGAGGGATAGAAACGACAGAAGGAAAAACAGTCATTAGCTGCTCCTCCAGCTGCTCCTTGTCTCAAGAGTCTCTGCGCTCCCGCCTTCATGTTTGTTTTTCCGTTTCTTTATTTATTTCTCTAAACACCACTCTCTCCATCCCTCCATCTACTACAGCCTCACCCTCTAAGTCATACACAGTGTTCGTAAGTGTCTGTAATAGCTTGTCTGCAAGAACAAGTACATCTGGAACAACACATCTGTAACAGTCTCTCTGTAACAGCTTATCTGTAACATAATGTTTGTTACAGCATTTCTGTAATAGCTTATCTATAACAGCTTACCTGGCAGTATCTGTAACAGCATGTCTGTAACACCATGTCTGTGACATCATGTGTGTAACAGCTTGTCTGTGACAGTATGTTTGTAATCATTTGTCTGTAATAGCTTATCTGTTACACCATGTCTGTGACAGCATGTCTGTAACAGCATGTATGTAACAGTCTGTCTGTAACAGCATGTCTGTAATAGCTATTCTATAACACTTTGTTTGTGACAGCTTTTCTTAACAGCATGTGACAGAATGTTTGTAACTACTTACCTGTAACAATCTGTCTGTAACAGCATGTCTGTGACATCATGTCTTTAAGAGCATGAACACAGAAATGTAACTCCCTCACTTCTTAAGGCTGTTTTCAGGTCTCTGTTTCTGTTTTCAAGTTCTGTATGCATTCAACTCCCTAAAAATGTGTGTGTGTGGGGGGTCTGTGTGTAGAGGTTGTGGTATGTGTATTGACTCTTTTGGGCACTCTATAGGGTTCTTCTCCTGAGGGCAGTGCCAGGGTCCTGCTGATATTGGAACACAGCCCAAGAGCGCGAGAGGGCACAGAGGGTCAGCAAAATCAACCAGACCCATCTGGCACCTCTCTAACCTCTCACAAACACACACACACAGACAATCACACACAAACACACACACACAAACACACACACACACACACACACACACACACACACACACACACACACATTATCTCCTGTATGGAGCAGGGTTGATGCATTTGACTGACAAGTACTGTAAGTAAACACAAAACAACATGGGTGTAATTTCTTGGAGGCTGGACTGTCTACACACTAGCCACACCAACCACACACACCATCACTAACACATCATTACATCACTGTCAGAGAGAAGACAGATTGGAGATTCGTCGTCAATCATTATGTTACATGAAGTTCTGAAATATCATCTTTTCCTGGTTAGATGCTCTGTAAAAAAGGGCATTTTCTGTGATTAATTACTCACCTGCTTCATTCTCACACCACCCACTTTTCAAGGTTAAAGATGTTCTCTTATCTGTTTGGAACTTATAGATTATATTACAGCTATTTGTACAGGATTCCTAGATTTGTGAAAGATAAATTCTTTCTTATTTATACTTTATTATAGACACGTTTGTGACATTCATCCTCAAAAGATAGATAGAAGGAATCAACTGTATGCAATTCCCAACTGCAATCCTGAGTCACTCAGAATGGCACTGGGTCATCTTCAGTGACTTGGTGGCCCACTTTTGTCTTGGTGGACGTGACCAAATCGGCAAGATTGTTGTCACACATCCAGAAGGTCTGGTCTCATGGTATGGGGTGCAATTGCGTTTGGTCTTCATTATAGACTATTTAATGCTTGCTTGTTTGCGGCCATTCAGACGATTGGTTTCAGATATAACAATGATACAAATACACTTTTTAACACCAAACATCAAACCGCAACCACTTGGCAACAACACGTGGTATATCATAGCAATTGCCTAGCAACCATAGCAACCAATTGCCTGAACTATAAATAGAAATCTCTGAAATCACACCGTACCACCCATCTAGCATCCATTTAGCAAGGCAGCAGTAACCACTTGGGATACTGTAGCAACCACCTAGCAACCATGTGGCAACACCATAGCAACCACCTGTGATGCCACAGCAAGCAATAAACAGCATCATGACAAACAACTGGAAGAAATTAGAAGTTTATCAACACAATAGCGTAGCAACCTCCTGGCAAACAAAACAACTAGCTAACAACCATTCAACAACACAACATCAACTACCTGGGATACCATCGCAACCACATAATAGTAGCCTAGAACCATAAAGCTGTGCAAACATCTTTCTAGTTTAATGTTTTGTGTTCACTAAACACTGAATATTAAGAGCAAATGCTTCACATTCACATTAACGAACAGCTCGGTTCAGATAACTTCAGTTCAGATCAATAAACAAAATCCCACTTCAGACCCTCTCTGAGCTGAGAAGCCTTTGAGGCAAGGACACTTAGGAAAGGACGAGGTCACATTACTCAGAGAGAGTAAACAGAGAATGAAGAAGAGACGAGACGAGACATACAGAGCGAGCCTGAACCAGCAAGTTGGAGATCGGATCTAATCTAATTGGGCCTGACTGATGCTGCTTAATTTGAAACCAAAACCTGAGAATGAGAGAGTGAGAGAGTGAGAGAGTGAGCAAGAGAGAGAGAGAGAGAGAGAGAGAGAGAGAGAGAGAGAGAGAGAGAGAGAGATTTGTGTGCTGATATATTTTGGTTGTTAATAACAATGACAAGACTCTAGCAACAGAACCCAGTGTCACAGTTTCCACTTCGAGTAATTTACTCGAAAACAGGGTGCATGCAAGAGAGAAAACTGGTGAGAGAGATCCACCCATCCATCCAT
>CM067516.1:6788333-6790329 GCA_034509495.1 Acestrorhynchus altus | reverse complement strand
GTGTGTGTGTGTGTGTGTGTGTGTGTGTGTGTGTGTGTGTGTGCATATTGATCAAAAACCAGACAAATGCAGAGTGACAGAAACAGAGGTTTTGTTCTTTCAACTCATCTTTGATCAGCTCAGACTCTCAATGCAGCTGAATGAATCTTAAAGCCATTCAGAGAGAGAGAGAGAGAGAGAGAGAGAGAGAGAGAGAGAGAGAGAGAGAAATACATAGTGAAAAAGACAAAGAAACAGGGTAGAGGCGAGAGTTTGACTGTGAAAGAGAGGCTTCAGGAAGATTGATCAGACTCTGGAGCGGTCTGATCTACTGTGCAGTGCCTTATGCCTGATATGACCTTCATGGAAGAGGAGGTCACATCGCACCAGTAAGTGAAAGAGAGAGAGAGAGAGAGAGAGAGAGAGAGAGAGAGAGAGAGAGAGAGAGAGATACATAGAAGAAGAGAGAGAGAAGGATGAAGGCTGGCCAGAGGTACAGGACCATGTTGTGAATATTTGATGCTGATGGATCTGTGCTCACTCTAGCAGAACAAACTGGATTGGAGCTGTGCAGTTTTATCACACACACACACACACACACACACACACACACACACACACACACACCGTTGCTCAGGTGGAAAAGCTTGTTTAAAATGAGGCCTGCTCGGTCTTACACAAAACCCTTATTTCTATGCAGGATATCCAATCTATAGCAGCACACCTGAGCACAAGAGCCACACACACACACACACACACACACACACACACACACACACACACACACACACACACACACACACACACACACACACACACACAGACACACACACACCTGTAATAAGTGGTCTTGAAATCCATCAACGGGACTTTTGTAGGATTTGAGCGTGAGATGGAACGCATTTGCTGTAGCATTGCTGTCATTTATGTATTTATGGATTTCTAAATGATGCTGCATGATTTAATCACACACACCTGAACCCACAACCTGATCAGGCCTGCATGATGCTGCTCAATTTGTAATCCAAACCTGAGAGAAAGTTTGACTGTCAAAGAGCTTCAGAAAGACAGTTCTGATCAGACAGAGGAGTGGTGGTGCACTATCCTACTGTGCAGTGACTCCCGCACTAATGTGACCTTAAAATAAATAAATAAATTAAACTTTCCTGCATCCTCACCACAAAACTCAGCATCAGATTTATTTTGGCCACATTGAATGAAGGTATACAGAAAAAACCAACATAAGTTAATGAAAAAAACACTTCTCCAACTGTTAAACATGGATGGATGGATCATGCTCGTGTTGCAGCCAGTTGAACGGGGCACATTTTACTGATAAGCATAGATTCTATGAAATTCCAGAAGTATTCTCATCTGTAGATAGACTTCAAAAGAGTACAGCAGAAAGACGATCCAAGAATCTCACAATCTCACAAATCACATGAACTGAGGCACAGCTGCTACAAAAAGTGTTAACAAGATGTGATACTCACCACCGGGGTGTACCAAATACTGACTTGGCACATCTGAAAGCGGAAATGATGGTGTCAGATATGTCAAATATAGAAATATACTGTAATAAATATTCCACCTCTCTCTCTCTCTCTCTCTCTCTCTCTCTCTCTCTCTCTCTCTCTCTCTCTCGCTTGCTCTCTCTCTCTCGCTTGCTCTCTCTCCAGGTGTAAGTGTAACCTGCATTCAGCCCAATGTGTGTTCGTGGATGGCAACCTGCAGTGTGTGTGTGAGCACAACACCACGGGTCAGGACTGCCAGCGCTGCAAAAAAGGCTTCAAAGCCAAGAGCTGGAAAGCAGGGTCCTACCTGCCCACCCCCAATGGGTCCCCAAACATATGTACGTATCTTACATGCATAAACACACACACACACACACACACACACACACACACACACACACACACACACACACACACACACACACACAACTGCTTACAAACCCCTCCAAACACATGCAGGTGTTTCAATTAGAGATGTAGAAGTTATGTTGCAATTATTTATT
>CM067516.1:6748333-6783333 GCA_034509495.1 Acestrorhynchus altus | reverse complement strand
GTCTGGGTTATAAATTCCCCTGTTTTAGCAGCAGTGGGTAAATAGAGTGGCCTGGTGTAAATACAGCATTAACCTAAACAAACTGAAAATACAACCATACTTGTCTTTACTGCTGTCCCATTATTACTGTTTCAGCCCCTGACATGTGGGGGGACTACGCCCCTCTCAGCACCCCTGCTGCACCCATCTCCACACCCATTAGTTATTAGTGCTTGAAAACTAATAATTAACTCTCTGCTGTGCTGTAATACTAAATAAAGACTCTTAGCATTAACTCACTAACTCTCTGTTCTCTTTCTTCCTCACTTTCATCTTTCTCTCTCTCTGTTCTCTCTCTCCTTTCATCTCCTTTCTCACTCACTATGTGTGGTATTACTTTTTCTCTATCTATCTCTTATCTCTCTCTCTCTCTTTCTCTCTCTCTCTCTCTCTCTCTCTCTCTCTCTCTCTCTCTCTCTCATAGGTGCCCAGGCCGGCACTTCCTCTGGTTCCAGTAAGTACAGCGGTTCTTTACTACACATACAGAAGAACCCCGCCCCACCACCACCTCTCCATCTCTCTGTAGCTCCTCCAGCCCTTATGTGTCAGTCATCCCTCCTTTTTTCTCTCTCTCTGTTGTTCTGCATTCTCCCCCTCGTTCTATCTGCTTCATTTTTAATAGGCCGCCTGTCCCAAGCCTTTCATCATCATCACGGCAACACACAGCCCAGGAACACTGACTTCAGCTCAGAGAGAGAGAGACAGAGAGAGAGAGAGAGAGAGAGAGAGAGAGAGAGAGAGAGAGAGAGAGAGAGATATGTTAGCAAGAGAAAGGAGGTGTGGAGCTTAAGGAGAATGAGAGAAAGGAGAGAGAAGATGGAGTGATCCCCGGAGGGGTGGAACAGAAGGAGTGTG
Organism: Acestrorhynchus altus; assembly: GCA_034509495.1. Taxonomy (NCBI): domain Eukaryota; kingdom Metazoa; phylum Chordata; class Actinopteri; order Characiformes; family Acestrorhynchidae; genus Acestrorhynchus; species Acestrorhynchus altus. Next base: position 6,782,439 of record CM067516.1, on the reverse strand, counting down.
ATTAGAGATTCTCTCTGAGGACACGCCCCCAGCTCCACGCACTCTGAAAGAAAGATCCGGGAACAACACACACACACACACACACACACACACACACACACACACACACACAAACACACACACACAGCTGCTGTGGGTTATCCTATGGGAGAATAGAAGTTCGTTGTCGTTCCACTGCAGGACCATGCGTCCATCACGACTCGCACTGGTGCCTCGGATGTCGAATACACTCTGATCCTGACTCGCTGATCAGTTCAGTTGAGAACTTCCGAACTGAGTGTCTTTTCACAGTCACTGTAACTTCACACAGTTGGAATACAGTAATGTGAATTTCTTATCCTTTCAACTCTAAAAGTTGGTTTTCCAGACAAGAATTATATCCAGTTCCTGAATGCACAGGGTTCAGAATGGACATTCTCATTAATACAAATTCTAGGTTTAATAGTCCTTCTAAGAGGTCACACTTCAAAATGTTTCATCTTTAAAGATACAGAAAAAATGCCCTTCTTTGGTTTAAGAGACTAAACAAACACAAACCCTGCAACAATGCAACAACTTGGACATTTTTACAGAGTGAGTTTAGGAGGAGGTTCTAGCTAATGTGAGGTAAGGTCAAGTCAATCAATGGATTGCTGACTAGCATGCAAAAACCAAGCCAACATATTAGCCACAAACTATTGCACCATCCTTGCCAGCAACAAGCTCACTGCAACAAGCTCACTGCAACAAGCTCACTGCACACTAACCATCAACCCAGATAGGAACAATTCTGACCCAGTTACAGCCTAGTTAAGGTATAGGCTTTATGTTCCATACTTTTTTCAAATAATATTTTTATGTTTTTCTTTCACTCCGTCGCTTAGTTGACTAATATTATTTCATTTTGTTGAAACACTAAAATGGGAGCTGCGTTTACGACAAACATCTGATATATTCAACATTCTTGAGGAGCTAATTACAGCATTAAACAGCACTATACTTTGGGTGGCTTATACAGAACAGGCCCAACTAGAAGCAACGAGACCTGTTTTACAGAATAACCCTTATTTACTTCAGACTTTTCTTTCATTTGCTCAGAATTATTTTTATTATGCCTTATTTGCTAATGTTTGTCCATATTTTGACAATGTTGTTGAAATTCTGACCAATTTGCTCAGAATTTTGACATTTGGTTGAGACTAAAGCTTATTTGCTCAAATTGTTTGACTATAGTGTTAAAATGAACATTTAATTACTGGAGATTTTGCCAACTGTAGTTGTTGTTACCATGTTCTGGCACCTAAATTCAGACAGTCATCATTTTTATCAAGTCGGTATGTGGGTCGGATGTGTGGTAAGCTCAGACCTGTTGTGAGCACTAAAGGAGGGCTATCCCAGAACTAATGTGCTAACAAAACATTTAATGTAGCTCATCTGTTAAATGGAATAATTAATCCAGTAACAGTTTCTAAATACAGAGAAGAGAGAGGAGTAACATGCTTAATTACTCTGATAGGAGAGTAGCAGAGCATGACGTTTGTGTGTGTGTGTGTGTGTGTGTGTGTGTGTGTGTGTGTGTGTGTGTGTGTGTGTGTGTGTGTGTGTGTACCGTACATACATAATTACAAATCATCCTGTTCCTCTTCCCATGTGGTCTAAAGGTCTACTCACCAAACACACATACACAGACACATGCGCACAGACACATGCGCGCACCACACACACACACACACACACACACACACACACACACACACACACACACACACACACGATACACTAGAAACCAAACACTCACAAGCACACACTTTATAACACCTTGTATGTGCTTTCATGAAAAGGGCACACACAATGTGTGTGTGTGTGTGTGTGTGTGTGTGTGTGTGTGTGTGTGTGTGTGTGTGTGTGTGTGTGTGTGTGTGTTCTAACACAGACATGGATTATCAGGTCAGTGTTCTTTATCTCCTTCCCCCAACAGCCATCTGCCCAACTGACCAACACAATTCCCAGACACACACACACACACACACACACACACACACACACACACACACTGTACTGTATACATTATTTTCTATAGCTATAGCTTTAGGAAGTCTTTCATAGGTTCCCTTAAAGTGCCCTTTGGAGGAATGTTGTACTATAAAAAGCTCCCTGAAAGCACCAATAGTCGGCAGATGTGGAATGGCTGTGGAATGTATTTGTACTTAAAAGCAGATGTTGGTATCAGTATATCAGTAAACCTGCTTACCTTTAGTTGAATGTATGTACAGAGGTGTTGTATTTTGAGCTTTACTCAAATATTTTTGTTGCTCTCTACTGAACACAGCCATTGAATGGACCACTCCAGAGGTCAGCACAGCACTCAGTGAGCTCCTCACCTGCTGCCCAGGTCAGACCGCATGAATGCTATAGAGCTGTAGAGTGTAGAAAACTGGTCTAACAAAGAATGTGTGTGAAAGTGTCTGAACAATTACTGAAAAAAGAGCAGGCCAAAAGTAAATAAAAATGTCAGATTAGTTAGAAGGACAGAGAAATGAGACACTAAATACACAGAACTATGATGACCCATCCAAGATGAAGGTAGGAGTGTAGATGATGTGTTGCATGTGAAGGTCTAGGAGCTCTGTTAGTTACACAACAGTCACTCATTGTCAACATGTTGGATGGGAAGAAATGAGCAGTTTGAAGGCCTGAGCCACATGGCCAAGAGAGTTTGAGTAAGGCAGCTACAGACCTTTACAGGAGACCAGCACTTTGGGAATGGAGTTGTGCAGCCATCTTAAACAAACAGCTTCTAAAGAGCTCCTGCTCAGTAGGGGTGAGTACCTATAGATGGTGGTCTGAGGAGGGACAGACCACCAACAGGTTAATGATACATGAGAGCATGGAGATACATGGAGGGAGTGTGATGATCTTGGGGATGTCCTACTAGAAGACACTGAGTCCAAGAATTCTCCGATCCATGCAAACTTCATGGACCAGGTATACCCGAAACCAAAATAATTGGGTGAAAGGCAGGAATAACCTTTGGACCCAGGGTACCACATACACTACTTCATAAGGCAAGAGGAATCCTGTGTAGGGTGGAGCAGGGATTGAACCCCCAATCACAGGCTCCTGAAGCTGTGTGACACAGTTCCCCAATGAGAGGCACTGAAACAACCAAAGTCTTAACGAACAAAGCTCAACCTTACAACAAGAGGATTTGCTGGAATGTCTTGGTGCCAGATATCACAGGACCACTAGAGGTCTTGTAGAGTTAAAGCATCCATGGATCGAAGAATATATTGAGCAGGTGGCCCTAAAAAAGAATCATGAACATGAATAAAAGAGGTCTGATGCAGATCCTGCTCAATCCAAGGTTTCTTAATACTCATTTCGCATATCTTCTAGCATACAGGAATTATCTAGATGCTGTGCTTCTAAACATGGGCTATATGGCTGCACAAGCTACAGAAGGGTGTGGGAAAACCCACTATTCACTTCATCAGTAACCCTCCCTTTCAGATGATTAATTAAAGATGTACATCTAGCATTGACACTCTCATGGTATAAAAACTACAGAGAGGCGCTCATAAAATGAAAAATACAGTGAAAATACGGAGGTGGTTTCTAATGAAGTGGACAGTGAGCGTATTACCAGCAGCAATAGTCATCCCCCAGTGGCTACTAGAGGTGTAGCAAGAGTGTAGTACAGAGGGTATAAAGGCACACTCCTCTTCTTGCTCAACAGCTTGGAAATGACTGTTGTCAGTGTTTTCAACTACTCTCATCATACCCTTCCTTTAAGACTCCCGAAAGGAGACTCCACCCACTGAGCCATACCTTCAGCCATTCACACTTGCAGACATGCCCACCACAGCTCAGTCTGAACCTGCTCTACCTACCAAAACTGATAATGCCAATGAGCAGACAGAAGCACAGCTCTTTATAACCACAACCCCAGAGGAGAAGGAGGAGCTTATTGTGGAGAGCGAAGGTAAGATATTGTTCGGTAAGACTTCTTAGAAAGTAGAAACACTAATAATTCCATGTGTTAGTGGAGCGGAGAGTAACTTCCATGTTTTCACCAGACAGACAGTGCTAGCCCATCCTCATGTTCTCTCCAGAGTATTGTGGGTAACCACTCTGCATTGTAGGAAATTAATGCACACAGCTTTCTAAAGCAGCTATCTTGCAGAACACTCAGAATGACACTGGATCTGATTGAGAATGGCATCTTTGGGGATGAATGCATTATATGACAACCTGTAGACTTAGTTATTTGTCTGGAGAAGCCAGAAATTGTAAGAAAAAAAAAATTTTTTTTTTTGGAAAGTCTAAAAAGAAAAGACCAACATCGTTCATTCTCTGGGCTTCACTAGAACCAAATCTCTATGGCTGTATGATTGGGTCAGAATATCTTCAAAATAGTAAGGCTTGTGATGTGTTCCGAGTAAGCAATGGGAACCTTCGAACCAGTTGATGAGCTTTGATTGACCTCTGTTGACATGACAGCATCCAAGGCTACTTCTGGGCTGAGAAGACCTATAGAACAGTTAGATTTAGAACTGGACAATTGAGTGATGAAAGAAGGTGGTCTGGTTTGATGAGTCCTGTTCTATTTTATATCACATGGTGTTTGGTCAAGAATTTATGCACCATTTACTGGTTGGAAGTGTTGACACCAGGAAGCTGGTGGATGGAGTGTGACTCCCTGGGCATGTGGACGTCAGTTTGACATGTGTCAAATACATAGGTATTGTGTGTGAATCAAATGCACGGTCCACCAGCTTCAGGAAAATGTTAAACCTGTAATGATACTATATCTTGGTGTAGCTTTTGATTTTGGCAGCATGTATGAAAAAGAGGGGTCATCATTTGTGTTGTGTGTAAGTTCATCCTATCTGGTGGAGTTACATTAGTGTAAGGTGACTGTATCATTGGACAGAGGTGCTGTAACCTACCATGATGTATCCAAAGGAGACGTGAAAATGTGTATGATTCTACAGGCCAGTACCTGAATTTGAACATGTGGGGCACAGATCCAAGACAGTATGAGTATGTTACACATTTTGCAGTATAAATATGATTGATACTACCTCTTGATCTAAACCTAACCCTTGTGAAAATGGGACATTCTTAGTCTTTTATTAACTTTCAGAATCTGAATCTATGTAACTGCATTTCAGGGCAGTTACATGTTGTTTTCTTGGCTTCATAACTCAGGATCAAAGTAACCTACCAACATGTTACACACCTCATAACATATTACAAGACTTACCCTATTAGCTTTGATGTGTTGCATCATATAAGCAAATAATCCCATTTGGAAAACGTCAGGAAATATCACTTGTTGTCAGCTAAAATTCCAAAGGAGCCTTACATATGTTTAATGTAATGTCGACATGAATATATTCAACCTGCATGTAGATTCTGACTGACCAGCGAGGGTGGATGGGGCTGATGACATCACTGATATTGGGTTATAGAGGAAAATGAGAATGATGGGGCTGTTTGCTCTCTTTCTTTGGAATTAAAAGTCCTATGAAGAGATACACACGCATACATAGTAACAAAAATAATAAAGGACTTTTTTAAAACATCTGGATCAAGTATTTTGAACAACTTATTATTATAAATACCCTTGTCAATCAAAAGTCAAATTATTAAAAATAACTCAAAATGATTACATATTCACTCTTGTCAAACCTGGTCAAATTCAAAATAATAGCTCAAGGAAGACAAATTTGAATATAAAATACATGTGTGTTAAGCTATGGAAATGTCCTGCAATTTTGGGGTTAAAAGCCCCAGATTAGTAACAAGCAATATATTTTTATTTCTTTTTTGGGTGCATGAAAGGATGGGTTGTTTATCATTGGAAAGAACACAACCAGGTGGACAGGAGGACATGGTGAATCGCAAAACGGTCATAGAATATGTAAATAAACATACAAAGAATGTGATATAGAACCCACATAAATATGTAGATAAACATGGATCAAATATGAAAGCACAACAAAGGCACCAGTCAGGGTGAACAAACAATCAGAATGTAGAAGACTGTACCTGTACATTTTTCCTACAAATAAACTGGAATAAGAGCATAAAGTATCTTCTATTAAAACGGAAAATGTTTAAAGGAGTAAAGGAAGCACACTTCTAGCCATCGCTTGGAAAGTGAACAGAGGTTCAGCAAAAAAACATGCAAGGCCATTGGCTAAATCCAGCCTGCTTGTGAGATAAATGAATACTTCATGAAGCCAAATGAGTCGAACTACAGCTTGCGTGAAATGTGCAAGCTGAAGGTGGAGAGAGAGAAATGAAGGGGGGATATGAAAAATGGACGAGAACAGGGGTTGTGAGACTGAACAGAGTACAAGAATACTTCAACTTAAAACTGAAAAGCATGCAGTCCCATGCCAGGTAGTGTGTGTGTGTGTGTGTGTGTGTGTGTGTGTGTGTGTGTGTGTGTGTGTGTGTGTGTGTGTGTGTGTGTGTGTGTGCGCGTGTGTTTCTGTGTGAATGTGCTATAAAGGGCTGGTGTACATGGCATTAGAATAGTGGTTGATGATCATTCGTGACTTTAACCACAATGAAAAGACTTCAGAAGACTTAAATAGAAAAGTTTTTTAGTTTTTATTCTTCCCAAATTAGATTCCACAAATCAGACTTCCCACAGGGATCTCCAACTTAACCTGACTACACACCATTAACTTTGACAGGAAGGGGTGATTTGACTTGACAGTGGGGCTTGTACGTTTGTGAATCCTTTGGAACTTTTTTGTTTCTGCATAAAACAAACCTAAAACATTTGTCCTAAAAGTAGATAAGGTGAACCGAATCAAAAAAATGAGACAAAAATATTACACTTTTCACTTGCACCATTATTACCCTCCCTGGCTCACTTTGCTGCATCTGGGCCAGGACAGCAAAATATCAGGACACCTCTCCACGAGGTGAATCTTAAGAGAATGTTGGTTCTAACAAAGTATAGTTAAAGAAGAGTAAAGTTAATATTTTGGAATGACCAGGTGAAAGTCCCGATCCAAAACAAATGTTGTGAAAGGACCTGAATCAAGTAGTTAATGGGAAAAACCAACCAACTTTAGTGTCAGTTATTGCTGCACAAGAATAACACCACATACTGAAAGCAAAGGTTCACATATTTTTGCCACTCACAGATATGTAATTTGATCATTTTCCTCAATAAATATATAAATAAATAAACAAGTTTGCTTATCTACTTTTAGGATTATCCTGAAGGTGATTTTTCAGATTAGTTTTGCAGAAATGTAAAAAATAACATTAACAGAATTTAGCAGATGCTCTTTTCCAGAGCGAGTTACAAGGTTACTCATATTACAGAGGTGGGTCAGAGTAGTGTAGGAGTCTTGACCAAGGACTCTTATTGGTGTTGTACAGCATAGTTGTCCAGATTGGGAATCAACACCCAGTCTCCCACATGGTGTGGTTGCTCACTGGTGGTTTACTCTGTTGTGCCACACCAACCACCAATATGTGGTTCTTCAACCACAAAAAAAAATAAAATAAAATTGTGAATGCTTATTTTTACATTTTATAATAAGTCAACAGCCACTTCAGAAATCATAGAATGTGTACTAAATATAGTGGTGTGAAATTATATTACCTAAAGCTTCACCTCAGCCTAAACCTAAATGGAACCTAATTTTACCCTTATCCTAACCATAGTCTTAACCTTAACAATAATTTACACTTAGTGTAACCTTTACCGTAACCATAACCCTAATCTAACCTTGGAGAACAACCACTTTTCAAGTCCTAAAAAACTTCCTAACTGAAATGAAGATGCTCTGTAAGGGTGAAGAACCTTTTAAAAACCTCTACATGAAACCACCAGCAGTTCAAGAGTTCCTATTGTCTTCCTGTTGTAGCACTACTTAATTATTACTAAATAATTACCTGAATAATGAGTTCTAACTATGAGGTCAGATTTGGTGGTTTTGAAGCTCTCCAGCATGCCTCTTTAGGGTTTTTCTTTGGTGTTGCTTAAATAACTGTTTGGACAACACCAATATAGATGTGACACATTCATGAATAATCCTCATATTAGCATATAGGCCTTTAGAATTATTCATGATACATCAGATAAGGATTATTCATCCCAGGGTCACCAATGTTTGACCCTAAAACTCAGACGTCCAGTGTGTTCATATGATAAATAGTGCAGAAAGATGCAGCTTAACTAATCCAGATCGAACAGCTGCTTAATGTTGAAATAATTGAATGTTAGGGATGATGAAGGAACTGTGTGTGTGTGTAGCTACTCCTGGCTCACTTTTTGCTGACACACACAAACACACACATTTAATTCGATTGCAGGCCTGCTCTGTGTGTGAGGGTGGGTACTGGACCTGCATAACAAGTAGTGTCCAGTGTGTATCGTGCTAAAGTTTGAAAGCAAGTATCACCCTGTGTAAGGCATGTGTGTGAAGGATACAGCTTGGGTGGTCAATAAGCACTTCCCAAGTGGTGAAGGCTCCTAAAGGATCATGGAACAATCTAATAGATGTTCGATCTGCATGCCTGAGGGAAAGCGACATTCAGGTCATTGCAGAAATGACTGTATTTGCAGCTTTGTGAATGAGAGAGAGAGAGAGAGAGAGAGAGAGAGAGAGAGAGAGAGAGAGAGAGAGAATGTGTGTGAATGTATACCTTGTACTTCAGAGTATCCCTCTGGCACTCCTGAAAACTAACGTGAAGCATACTGGGAGAAAAAAGATGAGCCTGAAAGATGATCAAAAGGAAATGTGATCAAAAGTGAGATGGAGCCAGAGAAAGATATTCTGAAGGAGTGAGTGAGAAATAACAGGTTTACCTGCTTTTGCTGACTCGACAAAAGCTGTGGCTGACAGGATGGAGACTGTTATTGTAATATCGATAGGAGTAAGTGAACATCTTTTGGGAAATTAGAGCTAGTGAGTACACACTATCTTAATACACTGCTTAATACAAAGATGTGAGATTTTAAAGACTGGAAATCTGAAACTGAAAATTTGATGAATGGGCTTTGTTTTAAACTATGCAGAGTAGCACTAACATAATTGCTGAGATAATAACATTGGGACGCATCCTTACCTGAGTACAGGACATATCTCCTGGTTCATTCTGTAGTGCAATGTCTGATGGATGGACTAGCCTGTTTTGGGCCTCGTCTTACCCAACATGACTGAGCCAAGCAAAAACTACAAAAATGTAAAATGTTGATTACCTTACCAAATCTGACCTTAACCTATACAGTAATCTACACCTAAACTCAACCTTCACCTAATCTTAACCTACACCTAAACCTAACATTAACCTACCATAATCTACTTCTAAATCTAACTTTGATGTACACCACAATCTACACCTAAACCTAACCTTAATCTACTAATAAATCTAACCAAAATCTATGCCTAAATTAACTTTAAACTACATCTTAATCTAGAGTACACTTGAGATCAAATTTAGCATATACCTTAATGTACACTTTAACCTAATCTTAACCTAACCATAATTTACACTGTTAACCTATAGCTTAATCTATACTTTAGCACAATCTTTACCTAACTTTACCAACACCTTTAACCTGCATCTTAATCTACAATTGACAAAACCTAACTTTAGCCTAACCTTAATTTATATCTTAATCTACAACTAAACATAACCTTAACCTAATCTTAATGTATACCTAAATGTATACTTAAACCTATTCTTTACCCTAACTTTAAACATAAATTACACCATAGTGAAATGAAGAAATCTTTGTTTCTCCGTACATTTTGATTAAAAACTGGTTTTCTCAAGCATTCCCTAATGGAACTGTTCTGTCAACTCTTCTTCAAGTACATAACTGACAGGTTGTGCGTATGTTTGTATATATTGCACTCAACGCTACTATTAGTAGCTGGACAAAAAACAAACAAATAGGTGGTATTTTCTAGGACTGAAACAATCAACCTATATGTAAGAGATCAGGTTGGAATGGACATTACAACAGGGCAAACAGATCAGTCAGTAAAGGAAAAACAGAATAAATTATGATTTCTCTTCTATTCTCTTGCATTAGTTGTAGAAAAAGGGCTACACACTACTATGAGTGTTGTAAAAACAGGTTACAGAATTACATAAGATAGATTACCTAATACAGACTTAAAGAGATCACATCAATAATCTTTTTTGATTAAAATGAGGGAGTCTTTTTCAATGATAATTTCATTAAGTAAAGTACCATTTTTACAAACTCATAAAGTACAGAGAAAGTAATTAAAAAGGTGAATTGGGTTTGAGGAGGACTGTCATCCTACATGGTCCAATTTTAATCAGCCAACAGAGCACAAGTCACACCAAAACCAGAGAAAATCATTCCAGTGACTGAAGCATTTGAGCCCATACCAGAGAGTGGTGAGGAACTTGGGGAGAAAGAAGAAGAAAAACAGGAAGGGGGTAGAAAACAGAAAGAGACAGAAGGTATGAATGATAGTGCCTTCACCTCTAGCTAGTACCTAGTTTAGTAGTTTCTTGACCAATCCCACCCCTCCACAGATCTGTAAGTCATGGATGTGAAACATTTTATGTTGTATTGCCTAGAAATGTATGCAATTTGTGGAAAGTCACAAAAAATATTTAGGCAGCCTCTATTTACTGTTTTGATCTGTAATACATGTCCATACCATCAGAGGAAGAGGGGTGGGAACAAGAGGAAGACACAGAAGAGACAAAAGAGGGAGAGAAAAGAGGAGAAAAAGGAGGAGATGCTGAAAAAGAAGAAGCAGAACGCAATATATGGTCAGAAATAGTTGATGAGTTTGGAAGGGAAAGATATTCTGAAAAAGAAGAACAAAGGAGAAGGTCTTCAGAAAGAGAGGAGAGTAAAAGACCTTCAAAAAAAGAAAATGAAAGAGAGAGATCATCTGAAGGAGAGTGGGACAAAACAGCGTCAGAAATAGAAGAGAAAAAAGAAACAGAGGAGAGAAGATCTTCTGACCTAGAGAGATCCGCTGAAAGAGAAGAGAAAATGTCAGAAAGAGAAGAAAGAGAAAGGTGGGGAAAAATTCCTATAGAAAAAGAGAGATCCTCTCAAAGAGAAGACAGAGGAAGACCTTCTGGAAGAGAAATAGAAAGAGAGAGATCCTCTGAAGGAGATGAGAGACAAAGACCTTCTGAAATAGATGAAAAAGAGGAAAATGGAAGATCTTCAGAAAGTGAAGAGGAAAGAGAGAGGTTTTCAGAAAACGAGAAAGAAAAACCTGAGAAAGAAGACAGAGAGAAATACTCTAAAAAAGATGAAAGCGAACATCCTTCTGAAAGAAGGAGATTTTCAGAAAGTGAAGAAAAAACAGAGATATTTTCAGAAATACAGGAAAAAGGAATATCTTCAGAAAGAGAAGAAGAAAGAAAGGCATATTCAGAAAGAGAAAAAGAAAGAGAGATATCTTTGGAAATAGAGGAAAGAGGAAGACCTTCAGAAAGAGAAGAAGAAAAGGAGCAATCTTTGGATAGAGAGGAGAAAGGGAGGCCATCAGAAAAAGAACAAGAAGGAGAGAGATCTTCTGAAAGAAAAGAGGAAAACAAAGGTTCTTCTGAAAGAGGGGAGAGAGGGAGGACATCAGAAACTGAAGAAGAAGAGAGATCTTCCAATAGAGAGGAGAAATGGAGTCCTCCAGAAAGAGAAACTAAAGAAACCTCTTCTAAAAGAGAAGAGCGAGGGAGATTTTCAGAAAGAGAGAAATTTCCTGAAAAAGAAGAGAGAGAAAGATCTTCAGAAAGAGAAGAAAGAGAGAGATCTTCTGAAAGAGAGGAAAGAGGGGGACCTTCAGAAAGAGAGGAAGAAAAAGAGAACTCTTCTGAAAGAAAAGAAGAAAGAGAGAGATCTTCTGAAAGAGAAGACAGAGGAAGACCTTCTGGAAGACAAATAGAAGGAGAGAGATCCTCTGAAGGAGATGAGAGACAAAGACCTTCTGAAATAGATGAAAAAGAAGAAAATGGAAGATCTTCAGAAAGTGAAGAGGAAAGAGAGAGGTTGTCAGAAAACGAGAAAGAAAGACCTGAGAAAGAAGACAGAGAGAAATACTCTAAAAAAGAGGAAAGAGGACATCCTTCTGAAAGAGAGAGATTTTCAGAAAGTGAAGAAGAACCAGATATATTTTCAGAAATACAGGAAAAAGGAATATCTTCAGAAAGAGAAGAAGAAAGAAAGGCATATTCAGAAAGAGAGGAGAGAGGAAGACTTTCAGAAAGAGAAGAAAGTGGAAGACCAGAAGAAGGAAGAAAATCTTCAGAAAGAGAAGAAAGTGGAAGACCATATGAAAGAGAAGAAAGAGTTAACTTGTCAGAAAGAGAGGAAAGAGAAAGACCTTCTGAAAGAGCAGAAGGAGAGAGATCATCTGAAAGAGAGAAGAAGGGAAGTTCTTCAGAAAAAGAAGAAGAAAGTGGAAAATATTTGGAAAGAGAGGAAGAGAAATTTTCAGAAATACAGGAGAGAGGGAAACCTTCAGAAAGAGAAGAGGCAAAAGAGAGATCTTTGGAAAGAGAGGAAAAAGGAAGATCTTCAGTAAAGGAAGAAAGAGAGAGAACTTCAGAGAGAAAGGAGAGAGGGAGACCTTCAGAAAGAGAAGAGGAAAGAGAAAAATCTGAAGGAGAGGAAAGAGGAACGCCTTCTGTACAAGAAGAAAGAGAGAGATCTTCAGAAAGAGAAAAGGAAAGGGAGAAAAATTCTGAAAGAGAGGAGAGAGAGAGACCTTCAGAAAGAGAGAGATCTGAAAAAGAGGAAAGAGAAAGACCTCCAGAAAGAGAAGAGGAAAAAGAAAGATTTTCTGAAGGAGAGGAAAGAGCAAGACCTTCTGAACAAGAAGAAAGAGAAAAGGAAACAGAGAAAAACTTTGAAAGAGAGGAAAGAGAGAGATCTTCAGAAACAGAGGAGAGATGGGGGTCTTCAGAAATAAAAGAGGAAAGAGAGAGATATTCTGAGAAAGAGGAAAACAGAAGACCTTCAGACAGAGAAAAAGAAAGAGAGAGATATACAGAAATACGGGAAAAAGAGAAGTCTTCAGAAAGAGAAGAAAGAAAGAGTAATTCAGAAAGAGAGGAGAGAGAGAGGTCTTTCAAAATAGAAGAGGAAACAAAGAGATCGTCTGAAAGAGAAGAGAGAGGGAGATCTGAAAAAAAAGAAAGAGAAAGATCTGAACAAGAGGAAAGAGGAAGACCTTCAAAAACAGAAGAGGAAAGAGAGAGCTCTTCTGAAAGAGAGGAGAGAGGAAGACCTTCAGAAAGAGAAGAAGAAAGATCTCCTGAAAGAGAGGAGAGAGGAAGAGCTGAAAGAGAAGAAATAGAGAGGTCCTTTGAAAGCAAAGGAACAGAAGCATCTTCAAGAAAAGAAGAGAAAGGGCATGGAGGACAGAAGCATAGTGGGAGATCCTCTAATAAAGAAGGTCAATCTTCAGAGAGATATGAAGAGAGAGAGCGACCTTCTAAAAGGGAACGAGAGACAGAAAGGTACTCAGAGGAAATGGAAGAGAGAGTAAATCCATTTGAAAAAGAGCTAGAGAAAGAAAGAGAGAATGGAAGGAGACTGCAATCTGAAAGAGGGGAAGAAAGAGAGAGATCCTCTGAGAAAGAGAGGGAGAGAGAAAGCCCATCTGTAAGAGAGGAGAGCAAGAACTTCTTTGAAACAGAGTGGAAGAAAACAGACAAAATAGAGGACAAAGACCAGGAGAATAAGAAAGGTAACGTGCAGCAAAGTAGGCACTGAGTGTATGAAGGTGAAACTCAGGTCCAGAAAGTAAAAATGCCTGGACAGATCTGCAGCTAAAAAAAAGTACAAATGCCTTTAGAAAGGAAGACTTTCAGAACAAGGTGAGGAAAGAGAAAGATCTCCTGAAAGAGAGATTGTCTGAAAGAGTGGCCAGAGGAAGACCAGCAGCAGAGCTGTAGAGGCAGTTGGAATAAAATGCTTGGAAAGACTTTCTGGACCTGAATTTGCCACCTATGAATATACACTGATTGACTAAAAAATAATGCACCAAGAAGGAGTTGTTGGAATGGAATGAAACTTTCTATGTGTGGTTGTAATGATGAAAAATAAACAAATGAAAGGAGGCTCTAGTACCCTGCTGGGCTCCTCTAGTCTGGATATGAGATATGGTGGAGCATGGAGACATATAGATGCTATTTGTCCACAGATGTTGCAGCCTGCCTGTAGATCCTGCATGAAATTGTGTTGCAATCTGGCGGGGACAATCCTGGGAAACCCTTGCTGTGGGTACCATTTGGAAGCCCTGCTTTGACAGGCAACACATGTGGATGCAGGATGTCCTGCACATATCACTGAGCTGTTAGTGTCTCTCATATCACTACTTGGAGTGTCCTATATGTGATGACTATCCCGATCATCAGTTGGGTCAGAGTGTTGCTGTGCAACAAAGGCAGGATAGAAGCTCTCAGAAAAGTCATCAGATCGCAAACTGAACCTGGATTTGTTGCTAAAGATGATACAGTTCCAGTCCATATCAGGCCTGGTTTCTCATTCGTGACACCACTGCAAAGGAAGGTGATACTGGTTTGGTCAGTATGCACAAATTGGCACACAATGTGTCTAAACCACCCTGCTTGGCATAACATCTTTGAGTACATCATAAAGCTATGCCTAGCAGTCAGTGATGTCACACCAAGAGGTACACTACCCAAAAGTGGCGTCTGGGAGCCCTTTTATAGGGCAGTGATGGAACATTTTATGTTCTCTTGTGTCTAGACCAAAATGTAATCAGACCACACTTGTCATCGTGTACATATCTGCCTGAGGCAGAACTTCATGGTGAATTTTGCAGCAATTCCATCTGGGTGCGTGCAATTTTTTGTCAAGGAGTGTAGTACAAATGCTTTTTGAATTTAGGCTGTTGTAGTTTAATAGAGTTTAATAGAGTTTAATAGAGTTTAGTAACCTGCTATTGCCAGCCTCACTGCTGCAGGTGTGTGTGTGTGTGTGTGTGTGTGTGTGTGTGTGTGTTTGCTTGTTTAAGGAGATGTATTAAGGGAATTCCGTCTCCAAAAACAGGTGTTCAGTTGCCCTGGTCAGACCCGTAAGAAGCTCTTCTCCTTCTAGTGCTCATTTATTAGTAAGAAGATTGGCATATCTGGGTGAAGCCTTCCCCTGACTAGACTAGAGCTGCATGTGTTAAAGAAGTGTGTGCAATGAAATAATTTTCTCTCTAAAGCTCTGCTGAAGTTTCTGCTGTCTGGAGGACCTCAGCCCATGAGGCTAAAAGGCATCATATATGATGACTTTAAAGGTGAGGAAAAAAATAATGGATGGGTGGAGGCAGTGCTTTCAGTCTGCTCGTTGGCTGTGTCTGAAATTGGAAGCTGACTTGATGCCTTGCTGGCCATACTTTCTCAGCATTTTTAGAAGGCAGTTTTGTGATGAAGGTCTCTTTAATCGAGTCATGATGGCAACAATATGTCTTGGTGTTGCCAAAGTATTGACAGTTCACTGCTAGATATGAGCATTTATCACTGGCCATTAGCATTTTCACCCAATAAAATAAAATGTTAAATTACAGAACTTCGATTCAGACATGACTGAGGGCCTTTCTGTCTCTGAATGCTGTCTGACTAGGTAGCATTTGTTACAATTCAGATACAGCCATAGTGGAGGAATGAATAGATGGATGCATATTATCAATATATCTCTGCCTTCTCACATCACATAGATAGATGGATGAAACAGTAGATCTGCCTATAGTAGAATGGACAGTTAAACAGATAGATTTGATTGCTGCATTAATCTCAGTCTTTTTATAGTGTGTGGGTGGATGTGGATCTACCTTCTCATAGCGGATGGATGGATGAATGGATATGAGTTGTTTCATAGTGGGTGGATGGATGGCTAAATAGATTTTAGTGTTATTTTAGTGGTTTGTTGGATAGATTACCTGAGACATCTCATAATGGGTGGATGGATGAATGGATAGATGGCTGCCCAGAGTAAACTCTGAGCCCTCACAGGAAAGTTCAGCTGGAGGGAAAAACACTTTTCCTTTAGTCTGTGAAAATCTTGTTGTTCTGACTTTGTCAATTCCTTCACTTCTTTCCTCTGACTTTGTCACTGATCCCTCATTCCTGCACGGTGAAAGGTAAGTGTACTTTGTTCCAAAATCTGACACTGTGTGAATAACTGTAGGTGCAAATGAGTTTCGCTTACTGTGTCAAGTACTTGCTTATAGGTTGTAGTGTGTGTGTGTGTGTGTGTGTGTGTGTGTGTGTGTGTGTGTGTGTGTGTGTGTGTGTGTGTGTGTGTGTGTGTGTGTGTGTGTGTGTATGTGTGTTCTGAAAGGTGACAGCATGTGTGTGTGTGTTTAGTAAATGGTCATTTATATTTAATTGCCTTTCCTGTTAGTGTATGCTGAGATAGGCCCTTTACCAAGTCCTCCTTCTAGAACAGCTCATAAATATTTCACCCAACACACACACACACACACACACACACACACACACACACACACACACACACACAAAGCAACTGAGGAGTTCTGAGGATTAAACTTGATTAAGTTCTAACCTCCTTTATCCACCAGTATTTGGAAAATCTCAAGTGTTTTCTTATATATACAATACAAGTGTACAGTATGGACTACAGTTTCCCTATTCTGATTGCATTGCTACATATTGTGGTTGTGATATGGTTAGCAAGTTTAGTTAGCTTTTGACAACACATAATATTTTGACATTCTTATTGTGTATCATGGGTGTTCTATTGCTTTTATAAAACCATTTTCTACAAAATTAAGAAAAGAATACATTAGATTCTGCAGTGTTTTTCTCATCTTCACACTGGGATTTCCTGTTCTTAGTGCTGTATATTTTTTATAAAGCATAAATTGAGAAATCAGATGGAATTCACTGCTATTTTAATTACTCTCATTGCTTACATACTTTTGATATATCGATCAGTGACAATCACTAAAAAGTCACAGTAAGTTCACAGATCTACCTGGAAATGTGTATCAGCTAGCAATAAGCCAACACAGTAAAACCAAATGGAGCCATTGATCCCCTCTCACTGGAGGTCAGCAGTTAGACAGAACTGAAATAGACATTCGGATGAGTGATATACAGTCATGTTTTTTGTATGCTGCAGGATATTTAAGGTAGTGACACAACTCAACCATTATTATTCTTGTACATTTAGAACATATAATCTTACATTAATATAGGATGCTAACACAATTTTTAAGTCTCACTTGTATTCCTGCCTGAACATAGAATTAAACTGGGTTTTCTCTTCTATATGCACTGTTAAAAATAAAGGTGTTCTCAAATGTCTTTTTTTTTATGAAGAACCTCTTTTGGTTCAACAAAGAGACAGGTTTTTAGTAGAGATGTGTGAGTTTGTATTGGTAAAAATCCTTACATCAAGGGAAAGTTTAGAGTTCTGCAATTAAAAAGTCTTTTAGATGCACCACCTTATGAACCTGGCTACCTTCTGGTCATTCTCGTTGGTTCCACTGCCACCCATTTTCCACTTCTCAGCATCTGATTTGAGAGTGCTGGGTGAACCCTCACCTCACAAAGTGCAGTCAGATAACAGAAGTAGAGGGACAAGCACTAGCATCCCTTCTCGTTCTCTCTGCCGTACATACTCACCTTCTACACACATTTAATGCCATCTGCTTCTCTTTGCCTAGTTCATTTCTAAATCGACTTGTCTCTTACCCCCCTGGGGGGCTCCAGCAGGGGCTAAACGAAAGTGACTCCCTTTCAGACCCGGTCAATATGGCAGCTGCAATTAGAGATTCACTATGATCAGCTGATTCACATTTGCGAATCGGGGAGCCATCGATTCACTTAGCAGTTCACTTAGCAGCCCCCATCAAAGAGCATGAGAGAACACATCGGGAGCAGATGAGAGAGAGAGGTAAGCTTTTCAATAAAGAGTGAAAGCTGCTTTCATCATGTTCCCAAAAAAAGCTGAAACACACACTTCAAATGGGCAAGGCTCTTTACAGACTGAGTGAAATAGTGCTCTGTCAGCATGCACACACAAACCCACAAAAACCCATACGCACACATTCAACTGACAATGCTGAGAGTAAAGCTGGGAGAGAGTGAGGTAAGAAGGGTGAACACTTGGACTTTGTCTTGGGCTCAACAGTACTTGTATTCAGACTTGTGATGGTCTCAGTACTATCTGTACTTGGATTTGTCTTGGACTGTGGTATTTTAATTGACGTGATCTGGATAGCACTCAGTTTCTCATCTCTCTTAGTCTGGACAGTACCTGTTTGGGGACTTGTCTTAGTCTGGGTAAAATCTATAGTAAGAATTCTCTTGGTCTGTATAATATTTGTATTTGGACTTATTCTGAATAATATTGAGATTCAGACTTCATCTAAAAAGCATTTACAGTCTGGCTTGTCTTGGTCTAGATAGTGTTTATAGTTGGACTTGTCATCTTGATAGTATTTGTATTGAGACTTGTGGTCTAGACAGTCTTTATAGGTGGACTTGTCTTAGTCTGAATAATATTTATATTTGGACCTGTTTTGCTTTGGATACTGTTTATGGTATATACTAGTCTTAGTCTGGATAGTGATTACATTTGGTTTGTCTCAATCTGGATAGTATTTATATTGGGTCTTGTCTTGGTCTGGAAAGTGTTTATAGCCAAACTTGTCTTAGTCTGGATCATATTTATAGTCTGACCTGTCTTGTATATTGTTTATAGTGGTCAATGTCTTAATCTGAATAGTATTTAATTGGACTTGGTCTGCAGAGTGTTAATATTTGGACTGGTTTTAGTCTGGATCATATTTAGAGTCAGGCTTGTCCTGATCTGAATAGTATTTATGATTGGGTTTGTCTTGATCTGGTCTTACATGTTCTGATTTGGGTAGTATTTGTCTTGTGCTCACTTGTTCTTAGCCCTCACTTTTCTCAGGATCTTGAGTAGTAATTGTCATGGACTTCTCTTGTACTTAACAAAGGTAGTCTTCAGCCATAGGTTTCCCCATAGTCCTCATTCATCCATTACCATCCCCTTTTCTTTTAAATCTTTCCTTTTATTTTGCACCATTTTCTTTTCTCCTTTGTTATGTTCCTGCTGTATTAGTTATAACTGCATCTGCTTTTTTCTTCCTATCTCTCAGATTGTGAGTGCTATGGCCACTCCAACCGCTGCAGCTACATTGACTATCTGAACATTGTCACGTGTGTAAGCTGCAAACACAACACTCGTGGCCAGAACTGCCAGCACTGTCGCATGGGCTACTACAGGAATGCCTCAGCAGAGCTGGACGACGAGAATGTGTGTGTTGGTGAGCACCATGCATGTGTCTGTATTTGATTGTAAGGGGGCACTACCTGCAGATACGTCAGCATCCTGGTCCTGGCTGTAGAACTAGAGCTTTAAATCCTTGTCCAAACCTGACAGGAGCCAAGCTGCATTCAAGAATTCTATTCCTGTCCTCAGTGGTACTTAGCATCATGACTTTGCTCTGCAGGGCTTTTTGATTTTTGCAAACATGGGAGGAGTTTAACAGAGGAGAGAGGCGGAGTGGCCAACTACTTTCTGGCTCACAGATTCAGAACCAAGCCTCCAGAATTTCAATCAAGTTGCACCAGGCAAGGATACTAGGAATACGAATGTTCTGGGCTCCGATATTACAGAACACAAACCACATGAGGGGGCCTTGAATGTTTGATTCTGTTGAATTTTCACTGTGATGTGTTTTGCTGGTGAATAAGAAATCAAGCAGATGATTATCATGCCTCAGGGAAGAGAAGGGAGCAGAAGAAGAGGGAGAGTGTGTGAGAGAGAGCTGGAGCACATTAAAGAGAGTCTGTTTCTGGTGTGTGAACTATGCAGACGAGTGACAACCAAAGCCAACTGTCAGCACACTGCATCAAAGAGATCTTCTGGCCATGTAAGAACACCAGCTTGGAAAATTCCTCCCAACTGTAACAAAACAGAGGACAAAAAAACATGAATGGAGAGGCAGTCAAAAGCAGAACAACCCAAGAGAAGAAGGAAAGAAAAGAGCTGAGAAAGACAGCATGTAAGAAGTAAAGACAGGGGGAATTGTAGAGCTCATATGGCGACATTCTGAAATGACAGAAGCCTTCATTCAAGAAACTTTGAATTGCAGCCTTTATCCATTGGGATGGAGGGTGAGCTCAGGTGGTAAAGGATAACTCTTGGCTTTGCTGGCAGAAACAGGACAGTCTTCAGTCCCAGGCTCTGGGCACCACTCACCTGGCACTGTTCCGGAGCTCCACAGAGAGCCATTTGGCTCCATCAGAGCACACACTAGCAGAACAGATGGGAACAGATGAGGGCACAAAGACACTGTTCATGTTCACCTTGAGTCTGGGGTCACACATTCATACCAAGTCCCATCTCTTCATATTTACATATTTCCCTTGATTATCATTGCTTTCTTTTACAGTTTGAAAATAACAAAATTTAAAAGCTTCAAGCTAAAATTTGGACACCCTGTATGGTCAGTGCTTAGTAACACACTCTTGGTAAGTATCACATGTTTTAAACACTTTTTATAGCCACTCTTTCGACTCTTGTTTTGATGGGTCTCACCCAGTGTTCCTGCAAGAGGCTCACAGTTCTGTGAGGTTCTTAGGTCTGTTCTTCTGAGGCCTATCCACAAATTTTCTTGACATAGTAAAACCTTTAGCTTGCTCCTATGGAAGTAGGCCAATGTGAATGTTGAGGTGTTTATCCTTCTCTTTTCTTCATAAGCATTTTTACAGATCATGGGATGTTTAATATCTGCTGCCAGAATGTACTGGTATTTTAGTGAATCCATTCTCTCTACCAAGGAGTAGAAATGAGCTGTCATGGTGTGCAGCATAAGACCATGATCAAGCATGACCGATTCACCCCTGTGCTTGCTACAGATGGATAGGTGTTATTATCAGGAAATTTTGTTCCTACTGTGGAAGTACAAAACATTCAAACATTCTTCTTTCCACTGGGGAAAAAAAGTTTAGTTTGAAAATCGTCAATCTACAGGAAATGTTTCCAAAATTCATCAGGGTTGTGTTGATCTTCTTTTGAAAACCTCTGATATTGTGGTTAGGACACAGGAAAGGCTTTCTTCTGATGACTCATCCATCAAGTTCCTATTAATGCATGGGTCACTGCACAGTAGAATAGTGTACCACCACCCTAGTCCATTAAATCTTCCTGAAAGGCTTTTATGAACAATGGTTTTGATTTGCTTTTCTTGCAGTCATAGGCTTTATTACAGCAAAGGAAAACAACTGAGTTGTGTATCAGCAGTCATAAATCTTTTCTACAGAAGTGTGGGCTCCATGGGCTCTGTGTAGAACAATATGTGGTTATATGCTGCTGAATGTTACTGCTAGTGAAAGCTAAACATGAAGTATTGCATAGTAGCAAAGAGCATAACACCAGTATATGTCCATTTTCCACTTTCATGCTCTTGTGAATTCATTCTTGCAAAGTAACTTGTCAAAATGTTATTCCAGAGAATGTGCAAGTCTGTTTTTCGTATTTGTGATGTAGAAAACACACCACTGGTCTTTAATGGTGGTCAGCATAAAGACAAATGTATAAGAGCTGCTTTCTTTAGAAAAAACTCTGGAAAAAGATGAATAGCAAAGCTTCTCAGGCTACTCCTCAGGGAGCCCCTTGAAGGTCAGGAATTTTGCCTTATCTATAAGCATCTGGACTTTTTGTAGGTCCCTAAGGGTTGGTATGAACACCAGTGCCCTATAGAACTGTAGTGAATGATAATGGACCTGAGCAGATCATTCTTTTACAAATTAACCTGAATTTAATAAACCATTACTACTTATTTCTCTTTCCAGAGTGTAGCTGTAACCAGTTGGGTGCCCTACATGACCGGTGTAATGGCACTGGATTCTGCCAGTGTAAAGAAGGCACCACAGGGACAAAGTGCGATGAGTGTTTTCCTGGTTACTTCTGGAAACAGGGCTGCTACCGTAAGTAGGCCACACACATTCATACAATTGTAAGTATGGGTTATAGCCAACGTTGTATTGGTTTTACAGGAATTACACTATTTGGCCAAACTTTTGTGGACAACTGCTCATTTAAAATTTCTTCAAAAATGTTACAACATATTCAGCTAGCAGTCTCTAGTCTTCACTGAAGACTTCCCACTAGATTTTAGAACATGAGCCAAGATTACATGCAGCCTGATAATCTGTTCATAGTCTGACTAGTAGCTCAATCGGACATATACCTCAGTTTCTGTCCAGATGAATGAGTTCAATAATAGATTTGTAAACACCTGTTTCTGATTAATTTGTGTACCAATGTATAACTGTATAACTCTTACCCACCAGACTTTACTGAGCACTTTCATCTAGAGGTTTTGTGGCATTGGCAGTGGAACTGCCATCCTGCTTGTGTGAAATTTTGCAGGATATGACATCTTCCTCTTTCCACCGTAAAGGAGTCTGTCATAATTTTCAAAAAAACGCATTTATCAACTACAAATTCAAGTAACACACTGCTGCTCCTCTTACACTGACTGGAGCAATGTGATGCTCGTATGTTAAATAGTACTCATGACCACTGCCATGTTGAGTGTCTTGCTTAACAATAACAATGCTGTCAACCTTGCACTTTAATAGAAAAGATAAGTGGAAAAAAAGTCTCCTGATACGACCTATATTTATTATCACTAGACCTTATTCGACCGCTAGTCTCATCAGACTCACTGTCACTCACTGTCATTTACATACTGTATACTGCAACTAATCATTCAGCTCGTTAACAAATCCTTCTATAGTTTTGTGTGTGTGTGTGTGGGCGGGGGGGAGGGTGGTGATTAAAGCAGGGAATCCTTGAAAATGTGTAGAGCAGAGGGATGCCAGATTTGGGAAATGCTGGGCTAAAGTCAACAGATTAGAGCTAACAAGCCAATAGCACAATTATGTACTGGAATCAAACTGGTTTCAGTTGCCCTTTTAATTTTGACAAGTCATTATCACTGTCTGCATCTTAGGGGAGGCTTCAAAATTATAGAATGGTAAAATGATACCCTTTTTTCTCCAGGATGCAACATATGGTAGCATTCCTTCTGAATAAAGCTGTATTGGTGGGCAGACAGTACACACTATGGTGGCAGCTTCATTTGATCAGCTGTAACCCATGGATACATGCTCATCATTTTGGATGAAACTTCTTGTAGTTCATCAGATTGACCATACAGGAGCTTTTTGTAGTTCTGTAATTACAGACTGTATTCCATCCCTTTCTCTATATACTTTGTTAACCTCCATTCACCCTGATCTTTAATGGTCAGGACCCCACAGGACCACTACAGAGCAGCTATTATGTGGGTGGTGGGTCATTCTCAGTACTGGTAGTGGTGTGTTAGTGTGTGTTACATTGGAATGAGTAGATCAGGCACAGTAGTGTTGCTGGTGTAGCTTCTGTCTCTGACCTTACAAGGTGGTGTCTAATAAAATGGACAGTGAGTGTACACAGTGTTTAAACACTCAAGCAGTACTGCTGTATCTGATCCACTAGTGCAACATACACTAACACACTACACCTCAGTGGTGTCACTGTAGTGTTGAGAATGACCCACCACTTGCCAGATATGTTTTTTTTGTATGAATTTAGGAGATCCTAGGGTACTGAAATTTGTCCTCATTTGAGAAGAAAATAGATATTTGTAGAATTTTGATATTTATATGAATTTGACTATGTTTTGATAAAACATTTACTTGACAGTGGTCCAAATGATATTAAATAAAACACTTTAAAACAGAATAAAACACAGTCAATAAGACTCAGTCAGGTAGCCTAAAAGCCAGAAACAAGCAAAAATCCACAATATGTAACGTTTATCCTTGCAAAAAACAGTACTGTGCAGCCCAGGAAGCATTTATTTATGAGTTACTTTGTTTGTAGGTTAATGATCACATTTGTACCTGATTCCCCAGCTGCTTAGAAATCCTTATCTGTGCATTTTCATTGCGATTCATCTTCAAGATGAAACATGCTGCAAGCCAGAGCTACTTACAGCCGGGAAAAGAACGAGAGGGTTCCTGTGCGGATTCACATATGAGGTTCTATAGAAGCAGTTTAATTCAGCCTGTGCTAGATATTTTAAGAGAGAGCTGTACTTTCATTTATTCTCCATTGTTATTCATGTGTTTTCCACCTATAACTCCAGCTACCAAAATATAAATTTTAACCAAAACTGCCAATTTGTGGGACGTTTTTGCAGACTGACAATTTTATTTGCCAAAAAATGTAAAAGGAATTTATAGATATAGACTCACACATGCCAGATATTGTTTTTTGTATGAATTTAGGAGATCTTAGAGTACTGAAATTTGTCTTCATTTGAGAAGAAAATAGATTTCTAAAAATAGATATTTGTAGAATTTTGATATTTATATGAATTTGACTATATTTTGATAAAACATTTACTTGACAGTGGTCCAAATGATATTAAATAAAACACTTTGAAACAGAATAAAACACTGATATAATTCAGTTGGAAACAAGTGAACCTGTTTTCTGAGCTGGATTACTCACTGATACCTGATGACAGATGACTGTACACACACAAAGGTTGTACCTTTCTCACACTTATAGGAATATATGTCCTCATACAAGACAGTGTCTCCACATCGTCAATGCTGTTGTTTAGCTTTCCTGTCAGTCCTCACAAGAAGAGCAAAATGGTGTCCCACACACAGGTGTGCTTACATAGACATATATAGACATATATAGACACACACACACACACACACATTCCACTTTCATCGCTCACCGGCATGAGGCAGTTTGAGGTCAGCTGAATGCAGCACCTGCTCTTGTTAGTCACGGCAGCATGCGGAGCCTCTTTAAGGCTTTTTAATGGCATTCGGCTCGTGTGTTAAATGTGGCAGGCAGACCAGCCTGCAAACTGCTGGACATCCCACCTTCGTCCCCACTCCCAAACCCGCTGACTCGCAGAACACAATTGAGAAAACACACACACACACACACACACACACACACACACACACACACACACGGAGCCGCAAAAGTAGTGACCATACACAAAATAACTGGTGAGGAGCGTATGGAGTCAACCTCTAAGACTCCCTGAAACAATGTTTATACATTGATCCTATCTTGAGAGTCCGGGAGAGAGCATAAACATGTCTCTCTCTATCTATCTCTCTCTCTCAAAAAAAATTAAAACACTCGATAGTTCATTTCTGTGCAAAAAGTCTGCACAAGAGGCCTCCATCATTAGGAGTGTTCATTCTTTTTTTTTGCTGGTGTGTGTGTCGCTCTTCACTTACACTTCCGAAACACTTCTTGGCAGTAGAGTTTCTGTGCCATTGTTGTAGCTAATGGCTATTGAACAAATAAAATTGCTAAATCTCAGCTCTAAACAGTATAGTTGTTTAAAATTAGGTAGAGTATGTGGACACATAAGCAAACTTAGTCATGTGAAGTTAGGACAACCCATGGACAACATTGTCTTTAACATATTTAAATATGTGGACAATTGATCTTCATTTTAACTATACTGAGAGATGGAGGTGATACACCTAAAACATTCAACTGAAGAAATGTCTTTAAAATATTTAAATTTATTAGAAATGATATGTATGTAAATGAATGAAATGTTTAAATGTTATTTAAACCTCAGACATTAGTTTGGTTTGATGGTTGAAGTGAGTGGCATCTCCATGCTGAGATCCAGATAGCTCTCTGAGGCCTTCAGAAAGAGGGTTGTAGATGCAGATGATCCAGGGAAAGGATTTAAAAAGATCTCATAACAATTAGAAATCAGCCATTCCATTGTGCAGAAAATACATGGAGAACATGTAAAATAACTGCCAACATGGCCAGGTCAGACTGTCCTAGCATGTTCAGCCCATGAAAGTGTCATCATGGGACCTACAGGTAGTTCTTGCCACATTTGATGTCAAATTGCAGCATCTACCATCGGAAAGAGACCAAACAAGTTTGGTTTTTATGGGAGGTGTGAAAGGAGGAAAACCTAGCTGTCAAAAAAGGCATGAAGGGAAAACTAAAGTTTGCCAGAGAACATCTAGATAAAGAGCATATAAGGACAGATGAATCCAGTTGAATTATTTGGGTACAATTACAGAAGACATGTTTGGTGCAAACCAAACACAATGTTTGAGCACAAGAACCTCATATCAACTGTGAAGCATGGCGGTGGGAGTGTCATGGTTTGTGGCTGCTTTGCTGCAGCAGAGCCTGGAGACCTCTCCATCACAGAAACCACTATGAAATTTTTATTGTATCAGAGGGAGATTGAGAAAATGTAAGATTGATGCTTAAATATCAAGATGGAATTGAAATAATTCAGGATGGAGGAGTGGGAACATTTTTTTTGTCAATGTCAGAGACTGGTAGACAGTTACAGAAAAATCTGTACTACTATACTGACGCAGTAGTAATCCAAAAGTTGATAGGTGCCCTCCTGGAAGTCACAAGGCCCTATGAAGCCACATATGTCACATGTTACAGCACTTTTCTGGTAATTTGACTGCATTAATACTTCTATCCACTGATATCCACTATTAACATTCCTCTCTCTCTGTTTAGCAAATGTGTGTGATGAGGAGCTGCTGATGTGTCAGAATGGCGGAACCTGCTACCAGAACCAGCGCTGCATCTGCCCATCTGACTACAAGGGTGTCTTGTGCCAGCACTCACGCTGCGAAGGTGGCAAGAAGTGCAGCCATGCTGGCGGTGGCAGCGCCTCCACTATGGCTGCAACAAGCCTGGCCCTGCTGCTGCTGAGCCCGCTGACCACACTACTGTTGGCCACTGCGCCCTGATACTTTGTCCATCCTTCTTACACACCAACACACACACACACACACACACACACACACACACACACACACACACACACCCATGTCCACGGGGCATAGAGCTAAGGACCCCCACCCATCACACAAAAGTTCACATAACTGCTGCTGCGGGAAAACAGAAGGAAATTCAAGATGACTCCAGATGAGAGATTTTGTTTTTTTTATCACAAAGGAAAATCATACCAAAAAATGTATTTGGAAAAAAAACACAAACACAAAATCATAAACACACCCACTGCACCAGTGAAAGGACGCTTCGTCAGAAGAGGGGGTTAAAGCAGCCTCACCTGCGCTGCTGCTCCCTTGACCTCAACCTCAGCCAGTTCTGCACCCTTCTGCACTCAGATTGGACAAGTTAAGTGGGAAAGGGGCACGCCTTTGTGCCCAGGTCTGGATAAAAAGGTGCTGTTTCCACGGTAACGGAGACCAGCTCCACCCTCACGAGGTCACAATGCTCTGCTGCTGTTGTTTTTTTTTGTTTGTTTGTTCTGTTGATTTTTTATATTATGAATTAACATGTAATAAAGCTCACTGTAATGCAAAGGCAAAAAAATAAAAAGCAAAAAGTTACCAACCCGTAAACAATGTAATCTTGATAAGCACCAGTTAGAGAGAGGCACAGTATATTCAGAGCACACCACCTGCAACTGAGTCATTTTATGGAACAGACAGTACTTCTATGTTGCATGAAGAAAAAAAAAACTGGTGAGCAAAATTTTAAAATCCACAATTTAAAAGATGTCTTCATCCTTTTTCCCACCTCAGTTATTAAATCAGTATTACTAGTATCCTTTTATTCAGACATGGGAGTCAGATTCACAGTAAAACATGATGGGGTAGTAAATTTCTAAATCATCCAATGAGACCAGCGCCACCCAGAAATGTACATTTTAATGTCAACTATCAGGTAAATATAAGAGGCAGACAATGAGACTTTTTATATAATGAAAGAAAAATAAATAGATCCAATTTGTAACATTTTTCTCACTCAATATTGGGCTACTGGGGGCAAGTCTGGAAACAAAATTAAAATATTTAAACATTTTAAATCACAGATGAAATCTAACAAAGACTCATGAATAAATTGTAGGTTTTGACTCAACAACGCACAAAAACATGATCTCCACATTGTGTGAGCTTTTTTCTACTAGCTGCACAATCACAATGAAACCAGCAAGCTGATTGATGCTTTAAGTTGAAGGGCAAGACCATCCATAAACAAATGCTCCTTTGAGGGGTAGGAGAGGTAAAGGCAAGAGCCGCTCTTGTATTTTCATTGTTGTTTCAGCTTATCAGAGAAAAATGTATGTTTTAAAAAAATCAAACATCCAAAAATGGCTTTTTATTCTTACAGATGCTGAGACTCAATTTAGGGGTGATTGAGCAACCTGTGAACCGCCTGTTGAGCTTAACGACACTGTCCTAAGTTCCAGCTAGCAGTTATAGCAGCATTTCCATTATAACAAGATTCCTGTTACATGAACATTAGAATTAATAGCTTTATGCTTTGGAAACACTTTGGAGCATTTTTGTGCTTTATGCATCTCATCAAATGGAAACAAATGCATCTGTTTTGTACAATGACTCAATTACAGGGGTAAAGAAAAAAAAGGCAGTAAACTAACATTCTATTATTTTTGGTAGAGATTATTATTTTTGTTCAGATTTACAGCTCTATAGTTAAAGGGGTGGTTTTATTACACTGTGGCTGTATGGTGAACTTTACAGCACTCTAGCGTCTGCTGTAGTAGAGCAACTTTAAGAGTTTTATCACAGAGGAAATGTCTATTGCACTGTAAACTTTACAGTTTTTCATATATTACAGAAGATTATTCTATAAAACAAAGAGAGGAGCAGGTTTATGGGCACAGATTATATTTAAGAGAGAAAAGGGAATATAGAGAGGGATTATTTATCCAACCCCCACCCCACCCTTCCCCATCCTTCCCCCCAAAGATGTTCCAGGCTTACAGCTATGGATGCTCTACATGATAGTGATGTAAATGTTCCAGAAATGCAATATCTACTATGCCCTGACTGTTTCAGGACCTTGCTGTATTCCAGAAGCATTATGAGATGCGATGGCTGAGATTTTACAACACTGTAACTTTACAGTAAATGTGACTGTTAACATGGACCTCAGTTGTGTTTGTGTGTCTGTTTGTTTTCTTGACTGACTGAAGAAAGGTCCACTGCCCACTAACAAGAGAAGCTTAGCTTAGCTTAGCTGGCTATATAAAATAAATAATTACCGAAATGAAAAAATATAGATATCAGTAGATCACTAGGACTGGACTTGCTGTCTTAAATTTTGACAGTCCATCATAGTAGCTTTGTAGCTGCTCACCATATGTTTAACTGGCATTCAACTAAACCTTGAGTGTAAAGAAACAGTTCAATCCTCTTCTTCTTTTGATTGCCCCCTTTAGGGGTTGCCACGGCGGATCATCTGCTTTCATCTTGCTCTATCCCCTGCTTCCTCTACTGTTACACCAACCATCTCCATGTCCATCTTCACTACATCCATAAACCTTCTCTGAGGTCTTCCTCTTCTTCTGCCCGGCAGCTCCATCTCCATCATTCTTTGTCCAATATATCCACTATTCCTCCTCAACACATCTCAACCTGGCCTCTAGTTTTATCTCCAAACTGCTCCACCTGCTCCCTCTGATCTGCTCATTTCTAATCTTGTCCATCCTTGTCACTCCCAAAGAAAACCTCAGCATTAGTTAAATCCTGTATGCTGACAACAAATGTAAGCTAGTCACCAATTAGTAAAGTGTCTTTGGAACAATGCATCCTAAAGGTATATGATCATCACCAACTCCTCGCGCTCCATCACGCAACTCATCCCAACCAAAAATACTGGAAGGACACCATCATTCCAGAGAACACAGTTCCGCTGCTCCTCAGCTCAATGTCGGAGGGCTGTATATTGTTCTAGCTCACATCTGGCATTAGGTGTGTTGCCAAAAGGTCCTTGTTTATCTGCTTCAGAGAGTCTTATTCTATTGGCAGGCTTCTCTAGAGGGACCTGACAAGCTGTGTGTGCATTTGCACACGTCAGCAATGCATTCTGCTTAAAGTAACTGAGGAATTCATTACATGGTGTTGTAACGTAGCTAATGTTAGTAGTAGGTTTTCCTTTGTCTGACTGGAATATCTCCTTAAACTCCATCCCACAATGCAAACCTAATCCTACACCACATTTTTACACTAAAGCTCTTGATATTCAACAATGCAGCATCTGTAGATCAACCCACACACAATAAAGTCCTCTTCAGTGACAAAAGTCCTGCTTTTGTCTTGGTGGAGACAATGAATTCATGTGAGAAGTCAATGCCAAGATCAACAGTTTTTCATACATCATACATCCACAAAGCTTGTACAATGCACAGATCATGTTTGATCTTCATTACAGACACTTTGACAGTCCAACATTACATTATTGAGGCCCTGATTGGAAATGTGTGGGATGCTATTAAACACTACCAACACTCCACCCCTACCATAAAATCTGCAGGATCTGAATGAGAACATTCAAGCTGCATGGGGTGAATTATAACAGGACACCATATGAACCGCTACAACATTCTGTCTGTCTGTCATGTTGTGTTTTACCTAACACCATACTGAAAGACACAATTTCTGCATGTGTGGCTCAATAAATATTACACATGAGTCTAAATGTTTAATAATTTATTGTTTCTTTTAACCTTTATCTTCCTTCACACACTTATAGCTGTTGATGTGGACCAACAGACCACTATGGTAGTGGTAGGTAGACTATGGTTCAATTCCCTGGGGAAGCAACCCCACAATACTCCAATAGGTGTTCTTGAGCAAGTTCTTGTGTGTGTGTGTGTGTGTGTGTGTGTGTGTGTGTGTGTGTGTGTGTGTGTGTGTGTGTGTGTGTGTGTTTGTGTGTAGGCTGAATGCAGAATAAGAACTAGATTAAGTGAAATACAGGGAGTGCTCTATTCACTTTCCTGCTCTGTAGACTCATAAAGCTCTTTCATAAAACAACACCCCAGACAGTTTAGTAAGCAGGGCATGAGAGGAAAACTTAAATAACAACAGAGGTACATATAAGAAGCAGGAACTCTGTGCCTGCACAGTCAGCAAGATTATGAATAGAAACAGTAATGAGGGTTGAATGGGGGTGGGGGGCAGTCTAGAAGGAGAAAGTTTAAAAAATGCTATGTCACAGTGACAGCAACACAGGCCGGCTTGGCCAGGCAACTCCACCTGGAAGAACTGAAGCAAAAATGCATCAGGGAGTGAGAACAGATTGAGAACTAAGCAGCAGTGTAAGCTTGAAGTTTAGAACTCCAGTGGATGCCCGATTCCACGTCACTTGACCTTTTTTCACTCAAGGTAAATTTATTCTGACTCTTCTGAACCTACCCTGATCAACCAAAACATGGCCACCACAGATCAAGAAAAATTACATTGATCTTGTAATATATGAAGGTAGGTGAACAGTTGGTTGTTGTAGTCGATGACAGGGAGCGTGAAATTGACCAGCGGATCGGTGCTGCTGCCGCAGTCATGCGGTCGGTGTAATTGACCAGCCAAGTCAGCCAAGTCGGTGTTCCCAGGCCAGCCAAGAGACATATTCCCTCCAGCATGTCCTAGGCCTCTCCCGAAGCTGAGGGTAGGAACATAGATTGAACATAGATTGTCAATTACACAGTGTGTGTGAATGTTGGAGAAACTTAAAAGCATAAAGACCTAAGCCACTTTGAGGAGGGCAATATCAATATGGAAAACAAATTAAATCATCTCCACAACAGCCAGGCTTGTGGGGTGCTCCCAGTTAGTAGCGATGAGTACCTACTGTCAGTGGTTCAAGGATGAACAAACCTCAAACCAGTGACATGGTGTTATATATCAAAGGCTGTGCCATCACGCAGAAGACTGCCCCACTTGTCTGAAGTGACACAAGGGCTACTTAAGTGAAATGTTTAATGAGGGTCACAGAAGGAATCAGTCATAGAACTGTGCAGAACCCTCTGCTGACCAGTCAAGAGTGTCCATGCTGGCCCCTGTTCACCATCAACAGCACCTACAATGTGGCACTTACCAAAAATCAAATTTTTTTGGAAGGCATTGCCTGGACTTCCAAGCTCGCCAGATCTCAAATCCATCAAGCATCTGTGGGATGTGCTGAAACAAAACATCCCATCTGTGGCAGCTCTATTCTGCATCTTGCAGGACTTCATTGCAATCCTAGAATGTATTGATACCACAGACAGGACCCTCATAGGTCTTGTAGAGGCCACACTAAGGACCATCAGCAAATTAGTTCATAAAATTTTGTCTGATCTGTGTAAATCAGTTTCAATCAGTGGTTGTTGTAGAAACAGATTCAGATTCAGAAATTATACTGCCCATTCTCTCAGCTAAATAGTAAATTGTAGAGAAACTAGAGTGGACTGGGGTTCTTGTGGCTGGTGAGGTGCAACAGCTAACAAATAACACCAACAGTGAGCCACCACACCCTGTGGGACACAAGTTTGATTCCCAGTCTGGGCAACTTTGCTGTGCTACACCAAGGCAAGACTCCTAACACTACTTTGACCCTCCTCTGTAATATGAGTAACCTTGTAAGTCTGTGGAAAAGAGCGTCAGCCAAATGCCAT
The DNA here is from genome assembly GCA_034509495.1 of Acestrorhynchus altus. Lineage (NCBI taxonomy): Eukaryota > Metazoa > Chordata > Actinopteri > Characiformes > Acestrorhynchidae > Acestrorhynchus > Acestrorhynchus altus. The sequence goes on along the minus strand of CM067516.1, from coordinate 6,749,938 downwards.
GAATGTAAACAGTTCTTCAAGGGTTGATATGTCTAGTAAATACACTGGCATGCAAAAGCTTGGGCACTGCTGGTGAAAATGTCTGTTATGTGAACATTTAAACAAATTGAAGATGATATTACTTCCAAAAGGCATAATGATTAAATATAATATCAACATTTTAAGCAACATCAGTGTATTAAATTGCTTTTGTACAATGATAAAGTAACCTTAATCAGCCTGTTAGGGTTGTTTACAGTCATTGTTAAGAAAGGCCAGGTGATGCAAATTTCAAAGCTTTATAAAAACCCAGACTCCTCTAACCTTGTCCCAAAAAACAGCAGCCATGGGTTCTTCTTAGCAGCTGCCTAGCACTCTTCATCTTCGTCTTCATCTTCTTCTGCTTATCTGGGGCCAGGTTGCAGGGGAAGCAGTCTAAGCAAGGATGCCCAGACCTCCCTCTCCCCCGACACCTCAGCCAGCTCCCTGGGAGGGACCCCGAGGTGTTCCCAGGCCAGCCAAGAGACATAGTCCCTCCAGCATGTCCTAGGCCTCTCCTGACGTCCAGGGGGCATCCAAAAAAGGTGCCTGAGCCACCTCAACTGGTTCCTCTCAATGTAGACTGCACCCGCTCTAAGGAAGCTCCTGGCCACCCTAAGGAGGAAACTCATTTCATCCATTTGTATCTGCGATCTTGTCCTTTCGGTCATTACCCACAGCTCATGACCATAGGTGAGGGTAGGAACGTAGATTTACCGGTAAATCGAGGGCTTCGCCTTTCGGCTCAGCTTCTTCTTTACCACAATGGACCGATACACCGACCGCATGACTGTGGTGGCAGCACCGATCCTCTGGTCAATTTCACGCTCCCTGTTACCCCCACTCATGAACAAGACCCCAAGATACTTGAACTCCTCCACTTGGGGCAGGACAGCTCCACCGTTCTGGAGAAGCTCTGGTCGAGAACCATGGCCTCAGATTTGGAGGTGCTGATTTGCATCCCAGCTGCTTCACACTCTGCTATGAACCACTCCAGTGCCTGCTGAAGGTCCTGGCTCAAAGAAGCCAACAGGACAACATCATCTGCAAAAACCAGGGACAATATCCTGTGGCTCCCAAACCTGACTCCCTTCGGACCCTGGCTGCACCTAGAAATTCTGTCCATAAAGATTATGAATAGAACCGGTGACAAAGGGCAGCCCTGCCAGAGTCCAACATGCACCGGAAACAGACCCGGCAATGTGAACCAAGCTCCTGCTCCGGTCATACAAATACCTGACAGCCCTTAACAGAGGGCCCTGGACCCCATATTCCTGGAGCACCCCCCACAGAATACCCCAAGGGACACGGTTGAATGCCTTCTCCAAATCCACAAAACACATGTGGACTGGTTGGGCAAACTCCCATGAACCCTCAAGCACCCTCTGGAGGGTGTAGAGCTGGTCTAGTGTTCCTCGGCCAGGACAAAAACCACATTGTTCCTCCTGAATCCAAGGTTCGACTAACGGCCGAGTTTGTCTCTCCAGTACCCTGGTGTAGACTTTCCCGGGGAGGCTGAGAAGTGTGATCCCCCTATAGTTGGAACACATTCTCCGTTCCCCCTTTTAAAACAGGGGAACCAACACC